>JAZGTN010000102.1:6400000-6624870 GCA_037783415.1 Leptasterias polaris
AAGAACAAAATCTACATAGCAAGTAGATATACACATGGTGTTACCGCAAACCAAATATACATTGAAACCTCATCATGCAATGCCCTCAACCCTACACAGGAGAACATTTATTTAATACATTTTTCAACAAGAACTGCTAAGAATGCTTAACTATTTTGGCTGATCGTATTTACAATCCAGTTCTGGTCTATTATTCTTTGTTCAACCCAAAATTAATAAGTGAATTAATATAAACAGTTATAATCTTTAATATTGGATCTGTTTTATTTAAAATAAACATTTCACGTAATTGATTTAGGGAAGACCTCATAATCTAACACGCCGTAATGCCTTGTTGTACTGCGCGGTACAACAAGGTACAACAAGGTTTACCATCACCAGGTTTTATAAATGGCAATCCCTTGATTCATGAATACTCAGTATACAAGAGGTCAAACAGGAGGAAGTGAGGCTCATAAAAGATAGTTGAGCCCTCAAAATAGACGTCTTGATGGAAGTACTAGAGGGTTACACAATGCTTAACCAGTCCACCTTCAAGCGCTATTGTTATGGGATTAAGGGATTATTGGATTACTACCATCACCCTTTTGTTATATTATTAACCCAGATTAGTGGGAATTAAAGGCACTGTACACTATTGGTAATTACTCAAAATAATTGTTAGCATAAAAACCTACCTAGTAACAAGCAATGGAGAGCTGTTGATAGTATAAAACATTGTGAGAAACGGCTCCCTCTGAAGTAACGTAGTTTTTGAGAAAGAGGTAATTTCTCACTCAAATAATAAAAGACTTCATGCTGAAGCCTTTTATTATGCATCTGAAAGCACACAAATTTGTGCAACGAGGGTGTTTTTTCTTTCATTATTTTCTTGCAACTGCGACGACCAATTGAGTCAAAATTTTCACAGATTTGTTATGTTATGCATATGATGGGATACACCAAGTGAGAATACTGGTCTTTGACAATTACCAAACGTGTTCAGTGCCTTTAAGGTCATATAGACTGGTCTCTTTGTTCATCTACCTGGTCATAAATATGCCTGTGACAAAATGCAGCTGTGTGCATTGACCTGAAGATAATGAACTCGTTACACCCAAGTTATACCTTCAGCTCAATGCCTTGTTTTACCGCGGCATTGGATTATGAGGTCCTCCCTTATTGAAATGTCAGTGAAAAAGATTTCCATTCAACTAATAATAACAAATAATACAGAGGCTGATAGACAATACACCGGTGTATACAAATATTGGCAATCACAGTTAGGAAACATTAACTTTGACTGACTTATTTATGTCTCCTTTTTAGCTGCAATGCAGACTATATTGGTACTAACTGCCAGACAGTGCGAACAGGTTTGTCAACAGTTTACCATGTTATTTTTTTAAAGGCACTGGACACGTTTGGTAATTGTCAAAGACCAGTATTCTCACTTGGTGTATCCCAACATATGCATAAAATAACAAACCTGTGAAAATTTGGACTCAATTGGTCATCGAAGTTGCAAGAAAATAATGAAAGAAAAAACACCCTTGTTGCATTACCTTGTGTGCTTAGAGATGCATAATAAAAAGCTTCAGCAAGAAGTCTTTTATTATTTGAGTGAGAAATTACCTCTTTCTCAAAAACTACGTTACTTCAGAGGGAGCCGTTTCTCACAATGTTTTATACTATCAACAGCTCTCCATTGCTCGTTACCAAGTAAGTTTTTATGCTAACAATTATTTTGAGTAATTACCAAAAGTGTCAAGTACCTTTAAATAATTATTGTGGTTTTAACTTGTTAAATGTTCATCGGGGATAAAGCATATAATTGTGTCCTTTAAGGACCCTTCTGCTATACTAAAGGGTTTAAAGTACCCGTAGCTATCGCTTAATTTCGGTGGTCTTGCTGTAAGACATTCTGCTGTAGAGTGTCAAAGGTCGTGGTTTCGATTCCCAACCGAGTAATGTGTCGTGGATTTTTGTTTTACACGTGACTCGGGAAACTACAGTACAGTGGGTGCTTATAAAGACTTGTATAAGACATAATTAATAGCTATGCGATTTTTTATTGTTATTATTTATTTATTTTATATATATATATATATATATATATATATATTTTTTTTTTTGGGGGGGTATTTAATGTGTGCAAATCTTTCTCTTTTTAAATTATATTTGATAGAATATATTGTCGTGTTCGTTTTGATATACTATCTCTAGTCATTGGTCTTTACTTTGTTACCTGATCCCGACGTGTACTAAAGTTTATATAGCAGCTTCTTGTCACATGTAGTATGCAGATCTTTCTTTTTGTTATTTTTATTTGATGTAGGGCCTACGTATTGCTCTGTTCGTCTTGTTATACTTTCTCTAGTCGTAGGTCTTAACTTTGTTATATATTCCAGACGTTGTTTGTAGCAGCTTTCCGTCTCATATTATAGAGGATTATAACAGGGGCTTATAAGGGAATGAATAGCATTTCAAAAAGGATTTAGCCGTTATAGTTTCAATACAATTTTAAAATATTCTTTTTACACGTGATTCATTACAAAGGTTCTATGCTTCATACATAATTATATTTCTACTAAAAATATATTTTTTCTATCTATTTAGTGTGTCTTATGTGCAAAAAGCCATATTATTGTATTCGCACCTTACCTTTTTATTTTGTTATCAACTGTTTTGTTTTTTAAGTGGATTCGCAAAGTGGTGGTATCATTGCAGCCGTTGTTACAGCGAGCGTATTGATAATGGTTGTCTGCATCTTTGCTGTGTTGGCAATCTGCAGCCACGTCAATAGATTGCATATACAACGTCAGACGGGAAGTATGTATCCTGATTGGGCAATGGATGACCAACCACCAAGGCTACGCCTTCAAGCTGGTAGAGGAGATCGGTTTCATCGCTCCTCACAAAGGGTAATTAAGTTTCATTATTATCATCATCATCATCATCATCTTCATTATCATCACTTAAGTTTGTCCACCTGTTGGACAAAGCCCTCCTGATAAGATTTGCTTCCCTCTCTAGCCACTCTGGTCCTAGCCTGAACATTTGACGTTACACTTTGATGCTTGTTAATAAAGACAGATACCAGCCTGACCGGATTTTGCTAGATGAACCTTTGACCTTGCATTCATTTCACAAGGAGATTCGTAGTCAATTTACCGTACATGTACGTGAACATCCAACAACACTACATGTTGTATAATTTATTCACACGCTGCAGGCAGACGACAGATCGTAACACAGCTTACGTCACAGCACGTTTATCCAATGACATCATTGTATCCAATTAAATCATTGGGCCTGTAAAACCAATGACTAGACCAAGGGACTAGTCTACTCTGAACTCCGTTATCTTGTTTTAACAAAATCAATGACATCATCAAAATGATGTCATTGATTTTTAATTTCTCTCTTATTTGTTATAAGCAACTTCATCCCATATTTTTTAATGTACATTGTTTCTCCCCATAGCTCTCTATGTTCTGAATTTGCTGATCCATAAGTCAAGATTGTTAGTTGCTTTGGTTGAACACTTGCCTTTCCCGAAATGGCATTTAAGTTCAGGAAATTTTTAAACGTAGTGTTGTCATTCAAACATTTACACGAAACGATTTATATGTCTGGCGTCTTAACGTTTAGTTCTGCTCACTGATTTTGCAAGTAAAACAAAAGAAGTTCAAATATTTTATTTTAGACCAAGAGCTTTTTCTGTAGGAGTTGTAATTTTGGAACACTAAAACACCTGATTGTTGATTGAGTTAGGATTTCAATTTGAAATGCCCTCTTGACGATATTTTGATATCTTATTTACCTTTTAGAATCAAGGCAATAGATGCATTGATGATGACTTCATCCTGCCCTACATTGTTCCAAAGCCACAAGCTGTAAGTGGATCTTCCCATGTTTATATAAATATGCCAGGTGAGGTTTGAGGTAGCACCGTTTGTAAATCACTTTTGGGTAGTGTATTTTTGAAAAGAACCGGTTGTTGATACTCAACGTTTTGATCGGTATGCTCTGATCGTCTTCACTACTCAACAGAGATTTACACACGGTGCTGCCGCAAACCTTACCTGATTTTACTCCCACTTTGCAAAGTTTAAAATCCTACTTATAAATATGTCGTTATTCACACCATAGTTTACTATTCCTCCATTATGAGACTTTATGAAATGATGTCATGATTGCTTGAAGCCAATTACTACATCATCTATCTCCAAAGGACTGATCTAACAGTCGTACCACCAAGTTTGTATTTGACCTGACTATTGTCCAAAATGTTCTCTTTCAACCTTCAACTTTCACCTACTGAAGGTGAGTTAAAAGAGGAAGCTGCCTTAATCACTGTATATAACATGCTAATTAGTAACCTTATTATTATTTATTCTCTCTGAACATAATTTCGTTTGTGCCTGGTTGGCTCTACAAAGTGATCCATTGTCACTTTTCAATGGGATGAATGATCTGATTTGTTCTGTTTTCTGTTTATCTCTCCTATTTTACAGTTACGTGGACAGGATTCGAAGAATGACGCGTACTATTACTAGACTCCCAGACCCCCAGACCAATTTCAGGAAATACTCATCTTTTTCAATGTCAGTAATTCCTGTTGGTGGAAGACCGTTTGAAATATATCGTGCATGGAAATTAGT
The DNA here is from genome assembly GCA_037783415.1 of Leptasterias polaris. NCBI lineage: Eukaryota > Metazoa > Echinodermata > Asteroidea > Forcipulatida > Asteriidae > Leptasterias > Leptasterias polaris. The sequence continues at coordinate 6,404,647 of JAZGTN010000102.1, forward strand.
GCTTCATGCAAGTTGGTTGGTTGTACCAATGGAACTTCACAACTGAAATCAACTAACACCAAAAGACAAAAGGCTTTCTCCTGTGGTAAATCGTTGTCACGGTGTCTGCCCTGCAGCAAACCTTGATTAAACTTAAATGTTTATTTTGCAACGGGGATAAGAATTGTAGATTGCTATCAAACGTATCGACTTATAAAACACGCCAGACATGTTTTCTAAAATGGGAAACTTTGAAATATTAGGTAGTAGCAGACTTACCAGGTGAATTTCCATTGTTTACGTAGTTCCAAGCATGCGCACATTACCGATAACAATGGGCTTACCTGGTAAGTCTGCTGCCACCTAGCGTCCCAAAATACCCCCATTCCAGTGTTGGTGACTTTAAAAACTTGACCTACGGCAAAGGCACTAACATATCAAGAAACATACCTTTCAAACTGCAATGGAAGCTTTACAATACCCGGACCTTCACACCAGAGTCTATCGTTAACAACATTTATCATCAATTCAGATTTGTAACTCAATGTATTACTACTTCCTCCCTGTTTAGTCCTTTTGTTTTTATTGTATAGCCTTTTACTGGCTTTATCTTGATGTACGTTTTTACTGCTCGTTCATCTGTATTGTAATTCAGCGTATTATGCTGCTATAAGCAAAGTAAATTTTAAATAAACCAATAACCATGACAATCTGTATATATAGTAATAATAATAATACTACAACAATTAAATGTATACATAAAGTGGAACTGAATAACTGAGATTTAAGGACTAAAGGCTGTGGGCTACGGTTTGGGGCAAGGGTTTGGGCTGAGGTTTGGGCTGGGGGTGAGGCTAGGGTTTTGCTATATCGTTTGGGCTGGGTTGAGACAAAACAAAACTCTCACAGTTTCAGGAGAGGCATATTTAAACTCGTCTTCATGCCCTGTGGATATATGATTTTGTATTTGTGTGTTTTTGCGAGCATTTAACAATTACATTGTGTGGATCCAGGGAGATGTGGTGGAAAATCAAACGCAATGAAATGTGGAAAAGGTGACTCACATCGTACCGCTGGGGGTTTTAACTTTCTTGTATGTACATGTACAATGTAATCTAATCAATGCACACTTTCACAGCATTATGTTTTTTTCGCAACTTTGTTTTCTGATTAGGGGTGCAACTTTAATACCAGCCTCTGTAGATCTTTCATTTTCTTGAGTGTCAATTACCTTCATATTGTCATACTCATACTTTCATTTTTATTACCAGTTAAAACAAACCCAGTGAACAACTCTTTAGAGAAACTCAGAATCATTTTGTAAAAAGTGTATTTAATTTTTTTAGAAAAACTAATATTATTGCTATGCTTATGTTTACACTGGATGGAATGATTGTTTCGTTGAACAAAATACAATAAAAAATATAATATAAACAGTAACAACTTACACAAAAATCCCGAAGCAACTCGTATCTGTCGTCTTTTCAAGACTACATACGTATACTTGTAAACAAAAAGTAGTAGACATTTTGAAATCACAGGCAATATGGCTGCATTTTGTATAATAATGTGGTGTGCACCACACTAAATACACCGCCATTGCAACCAAGGCTTATCACAAATACTCCTCGCAGAACACATATTCTGTTTCTTCATCCCTGTGGCAATATATATTGATTTGTTCTTCTTTTGTCCTTGTACTTAACATAACCCCGTTCTTTGCACTCAAAAATCTTTGTGACGAAGCATCTCATTCTTAAGAATAACCCTACGAAAACCTGTTATTTATTATTATAATTTTTTCTTTGTCTTTGGTCTTCAAAAGGTAACAAATATGAAAACACCTCTTTGAAAAAAGTTCCCTTCAAAGAGATTTTTTTTAAATATGGGGTATTCTTTTTAACCAGGCCCACAAAACAGTTTGTCTTCGTAATAAGTCATTCAATTTGCAGTCCACATTCACTTCATTGTAAGCATTACCTTAAAGTTTGCTGAATATTTATTTATTTTTCATCCATGCACATTACCTTTCAACGAACCTGAGAAATTTTCTTTAAATTCGCAGATCCTTTTTTTGAATGAAGAGAATGACAAACAGACTGATAATTTGTTGTAGTGGATGTTGTGCTTAAATACTCGAACACGTACATGTATTTGTTTCAATCGCAGCTACTGAACTAAACAAGGATATTTCGTGGTTCTTCAAATGACATTTCTTGATTTCTGATGGATGGTGTATAATATTATACACATGAACGAAGTGGGCCTAAAAAGCTTTCATAATACAGGCCCAACTAGATTTCTTTTGTTTCTGTATTTGTCATAATTGTTTCGAACGCATTTTTTTAATAGCTAGTAGACACAAATTAATAAACTAATTGACAGGGCTTTATAGGGTCTGTATACGTTCGGTAACCACTATTAAAGTTAATGGCAATACAAACTTATTGGTCAGAAGTCTACAGCAGCTTACAATAGTATAAAGCATTTTGAGAATCGTTTTACTCGAATTAATGTGATTATGTGAAAAGATTGCAGAGTTTATGCCCTAAAATTTTAATCTTAGAAACGTCTCTGTCAGAAACGCTTCTCAGATTGTGTATTCCTAATAAGGATTATTTTTCCTGCGTGGCGAATTCGCTGCGGATTTTCGGAGATATCTCAAAAACCCGACCACCTTTTGAACTGAAATTTTCACATGTTAGTTTTATAGTATATATTTACATTCATATATATTTGAAACAATCGAACGAAATATATATACTTTGTCTCTGAACAACTAAAATGAAGAACAACCTTTCACAGCCCTTATCACACGGTAGCCTGTTTCGAGATTTGAGCCCGAGGATCTTTTCGGTCTAGCCTAACAATAATGAAATTTGGCCCTAGATATAAGCTCTGCGGTATCTTAGTGCACATGCACCGATGATGCATATAAACACTGGCACACATCCAACAACTCAAACTGGCTTACAATACTTTGGGAAAATCCCGATAATAAGAATATTTTGAAATTAGTTGCTGACAATCTTTTGAAAACTTCCAAGCATTGATAATATGCTCCTTCACTAATTTGAATAATTTAGAATGAATTAGCAAATTCCTTACATTTTGTTACTTTTGAAATGAAGTTTAGCAAATTGCTTTGAACTCATTTTAAACATTCAAACACGGCCTATAAAGGCCTTCAAAAATAGCAATCATCTTCGGTTAAATTGTTCTCCTTTTTGTATAGAGACGTTGAGACCCTTTTTAGGCGATGCCTTCCGTGTTTTGTTTGTGTGGGTGTTGGCGGTGGTGGTGGTGGTGGTGGTGGGCAGGGGGGGGGGGGGGTGTCCGTGCAGGTTTAGTCGCGCGCAAGAGCATAACTGATGTAGGGTACACAGGGGGAAGATGGGACTTTGCATATTCAATGTGCTATAAAACAAAACAAACTATTTTGGGCGAACCCCAATTCTGCAACATAGTTCCGTCCATATTATGTAGTCTGTCTCTGGAGGTTACCGTTAATTTTTTTATTTTAGCGTCAGTAGCAGCAAACAAAATGACCCAGTCCGTTGTCAAATTGTCATGCGTTAGCATATAGGGCATACGTGCGGGTCATTATTGTCCACGTGTATTTTTGAAAGACAGCCAAGACTTGTTTACAACAGCACTTGACCAATTTTGTGAGCACAGTATTCAACAATGATGTTCTTGTCGGCTGAAAGCAACACAGACTGACTGAATGCAGAAATATTTAAAATATGGGTGTTTGTGTGTGTGATCTGTCCCGTATTACTCCAGTAGTTATTGTATTGTTCGTCAACAACTTATCATGATTTATGAGCGGTAGAGGTAAAATGGAACCCTTTTCAAGATTGATACTGACATATTTGGAAATATACGTAAGGGTATGAAGGGTTACTTTTTTTTTATTTGAAGGGAGAGTAACTCTACGGGCCTAGATACAACCCATGTCAAATTAATCAGAAGATAACTTTTTAGGCGTCAATGGATAATTTGGTTTTAATGTAAGCTGTGAGACTTCTAATAGGCATTTTAAAAGTATTTTCGAGTGTTGAGCAAATTGCATTGTATGCTACGGGAGTGTATTTTGTGTGGTACACCCTGCGGTAGTAGATCAGTTATGCTCTTGCGCTTTACTTACCTGTACGGGAATCAAGCAACACAAAAACACAACCCGGAAGGCGACACGTAAAAATTGCAATATATCGGCACAATTTTTTTAATGAGTGATTTCACTAAACTGCATACACAGCAATAACTTTAAATTAGTCATATTCATTTATTAATTTTTTACATGAAGGAGTAGATAGTCAATTTAAAAAAAAATTCTCACACAAGTAGACTGGATAAAAAGTATTATATGTAAAAATTGGGAAATCTGTCAGTAATGTCCCACGTTGTCAAAAAGACGTTTTTTGGCATTTTTACAACCGGACCCACATTCAGACCCCTGCCAAACACCAATCAAAGGTTTGATTGGTCTATCCTTATACCAGGTCACACATATACACCTGGTTTATAACCAAATGTAATACAAAAGCAATTGGACATTTCACTTAGGCACTATGGGGTCTCAAAAATTACGAAAAATCATTCCGCGGGCTAAAATGTAAGTTTTTAAAGACCCCTATGCCTTGATATACAAATAGAGTTTTGCATGGGCTTTCTATCATTTCATACCATGTTGCAAAATATATTACAAGCTTCATGGGCTTCCTATCATTCAACACAACAAAATGGGTGCCAATGTATGGTCAGACAGTAGGAGGGTTGACTAATCGCAATAAGTGACTGGGTTAAATGGTAGGAGTGTTAAGATTAAATGTATAACACCTAAGTAATGTTTGTTATTATGTATAGCTTGGCTACCAATGCTTTCAATGTTTCAATACAGGAAGAAAGTCATGTAACTCAATATGAATTAAAACGTATGTTAATAATGTTAAAAGAGTGGCACGTTTTTCTTAAATATAGACAATGACGCTCGTATAAATTAAAACATACATTTTAATGATTGAAGTAAATAACTAAGATGTGTTTTTACTGTTTGTCTGTGTGTGTGAAATGTTTTTCTTATGCTGCAATATTTGTTTACCCCCGTACTCTGTTCTGCAACAGTATCGCATGGCCTTGTCCTGGTTTCCTCAACACATCAACAGGCTAGAAACTACAAAGAAGCCACTCAAGCTGTCGTTTATTAAGCTCTGTGCAAATTAAGTAGTATTCCCTTGAGAAACAGGATCTGCTGGAAACTTAGAGCTACAACGAAATGATCTTGCAAAAAATATAGATTCTGAAACTGTAAATTAATTCATTATTTTCTTTTCTCAAATTTTGAGCATAAGTTAAAATCATGATTGGTTGGATGATAAGACAACATGAGGGTTGAAAGTGTTTGGTGAAGATGCTTCAAATCACATCACAGTGCAAAATAGCTCAGTTTGATATCTATCAAAACCAAATGTGATGATAGGAAACGGTTCAGCAGTTGGAGGATTGACTTTGAACTGTAACTTATTTTGTCTCGTGATGTCAACTTGCAGGCTTGAAATTGTTTTCCTATCTCTGTTTTAAAACCAAAGTTATGATATTGAATGGTCAGACACTAGGGGGGTTTATTTTGAACTATGTTTTTGCATTTACCACATTATATCATTTTGCAGGCTGGCATAGTAATATTTCAAAATCTCAGCGGATGATAATGAATGATATATTTTGAGGTGAAATGAAAAAGTGGTATTATTAATCCCTGTGCTTTAAATTGTTGTACTCTACACTGTGGAGTAACTAGTGCTTCATGCGACGTCAGCAGCAATTACGCTTATTGAATTATAACGCTCATTAAATAAAAAAACGTACGCGATTCTCCTGAAGGGTGAAAAAAAGGCAGGGCTGGCTTTATGCAAACACCATGCCCTTGGTAGAAAACTGTGCCCCTTTGTATAGAGTAGTATCACGCGTTACGTGATGAAACCAGTATTTTGGATGACATTTTTAGGTTGCTGTTTGCAGCTCAGAACTATTGCACGTTGCCTCAAGGCAGTCTGACAATCTTACTCATCGGAGTGTAAATTTAAAATTATCAAAGATGAAGAGTTTGCTGTTGATTGGATTCATGTTGTGGCGTACTGAAGGTAAACAAAATAAAAATGTTTTATAAGAAGTTTGTGTTAAGCCATATATTTGCAGTTTTCATCTAGATTTTTTTCCCACCAATTTAAATAAAAACGTATTTAAGAAAAAAAACACCGGCTACTTAAATTTTGTTTGAAAACGAATGTTCCGTCACAACAGTCAAAGGGAATAAAACATGTTTTAATTGTTTAAGGTTCACTGGTGAAGATCAATCAAATACTACGTTGCATGTATATTTTAATTTCATATAACCAGCAGCAAGAGTCTGGTGAACCATTCAAATTAACCAATTGCAAAAATATATGAAAAATTCAACCGAAAAATGGTGAATTGGAAGGACGATATCAAGTGTGCACGACAATGAAATTGTGAAGAACCTAGTTTGCTCGAATTATGAAAACAAAGCTTGATTGTTTATCCTTTTTTGATGTTGAATGATTTTGGGGTGAAATTAACTTGGATTATTATTATTATTTTTATTTTTTTTGTTATTCATTTATTTAAATGTTTTTGTTTTTGTTGGTTAGTGGTGATACTGCTTATCTTGTCACGGTAAATAATTGATGTTGCTGATAATTGTGTCGTGTGCTTATCATTCGTCTTTTCTTTGTTCTTTTAATAGTTTGCTGATGTTGCAGTAGCGTTTGATGTTGTTAATGTTACTGTTGCTTGTTATTTGTTTCACGGTTAAGAAATGTTTCTTTGGTATTTTGAGTATAGCTGTAAACGAATGTAATTTTCATAGCAGTTATAGGTTGTTTGTAACTGGTGTAACATTAGGCTTAGTTTCAAGTCTGGATACCTCAAGCTCTGTAAGACTCAAGGCCAGTTGACTTTCCCCATTCATTATGAGATAATAACGTTTTAATCTTATCTTATTCTTATCTCATCTTATCTAACTTGACCTCAGACTTGACCTTCATGTGTAAAGCTATTGGATATTAATAAATTTTACATTTAAAATAAAAAATAACAATGCAAGAGAGATGGCCAACCACGGAGCCACACAAAGCCTGTTTGCCGCGTATGTACCACTAGGTTACAGCCACCTAATTAGTAATTGGTATGAATTCTCAATCGTGTTTTTGTGTTTTTTTAGTGCTTATTATACGTAATGGTTAAGCTATTTAAAGATTATAGCTCAAATAGTTTAAGATTGAAAACATTGAAAACTAAGATATAAAATAGTTGATTTCTTTTTTGAGAAAAACGGGTGAAGTATGTTTTAAAATGAATTCTCAAGTGGTTTTTATTGTTATTTTATTGTTTCATTTTTGTTTGTTCAGAATGGATTAGCTTTAAATTCAAAAGCTGCAAGTTGCATTATGAAGCAGCGACTAAATATAAATACATGTGCAACAATGTTTTAATAATTTTAATAAACCAGAGTAAACAAAACAACAACATTTGAATGTTCTTGATATCGGAGGCTTTTGCGGATCTGACAAATAATGAATGTTCCGTTTTTATCTTTTTCTAATTTGCCAAAGAGGGTTTAAAAACGAATGAGCACGATTCCGAAATCTGTCAATGAAGGTAAATGTCGAGGATAATCCACAAGAGCGCGCTTTCTCAAGCATTATTATAATTGGCTATAAAGTAAGAACAAGCAGATGTAAGACTTGAAAACCAAACCAATTGTATTATAGGCTTTTCAACTGACAGATGATTTAAGTATAACTTCGTCTTTTTGTCCATGAAGCACTAATCTGTACCATTGGACAAGAACGGGATCCTGAGTCCGGTTTTCAGTACCGTTGGGTAATTCCTGTAGCTGATCCATGCCAGTGCACTACGCTACGTGTTGGTGGTCTGAATACCCGTACACCTTACAGACCCTTCGTGGTTACATACAAGGATACATTCATCAACAGTAAAGACCAAGAAGAGATTCGATCATGGCTCAACTGTACAAGTAAGATTTAAACAAATCTCTTTTAAACACAGCTCTTGATGTGACTTTATATTGTTTGTTTTTTTGTTTTGAGCCGTTTAATTTTTGAGCCCAAGAAGGGACATGTGGTAACTGGAAAAGATAAACATAAATTAATTGAAACACGTTGTGTATGCGTTTATGTTAAGTGCATGTTTTGTTGTCATTTTTGTTAAGTTTTGGTATTCTTTCAGTTAGTTTTCCTAATAAAATATTAAAGTTTTGTTAGAGTGAGAAAATCAGCGTTGCTAACGAACGTCTTCAGTATTATGCGCATATCTTCGTACAAAGACAAAACCGTAATAACATTTTGTGGTGACAAAGTGAGATGCATTCCAAGCAACAAAATGGCCGCAAAAAATTCTGCTTGGCGTAAGGAGTAATTGTAAAATTTTCTCAATTCGGAAACCCTTCTTTAACCCTTTTTAACTGTCCTTAACGAGCTCCATGTAAAAAGACAAGTAAAGAAAAAAATCATAGGCCTACAGTTAACTGTTGAACAAATATTATGTTGTTCCCCGAAACTAGGAATATTTTCTTAAAATAAAATTTCTTCAATTTAGTGTTTTCAGGAACGAGAAATACTTATTCGGGTACGAAACCCCTCTATATGCCATTAATATCGAAGTATCTTAAAATGTCAGGTACAGGGAGAAAAGAAGCGTTAACTTGAGTTTTTGGCGTACAAAGTAAAACCGTAAATTACAGTTTTGAAAGCGTAAAGTTAGGGCATTCTTAGCAAAGAAAGATACAATTTTTACCAGCTAAGTGTAATACAATGATCCCTCCAAATTTGATTTGCTTTCCTAAAATAACGTATATCCCTCGAAATGCTATTTCATTCTCAAAATGGTTTTGTTCCTTTGAAGAAACATTAATTATTTCCCCCCAAATATGACTTTGTTCCCCTCGAACATTTTTCTTTCCATCGAAATATATTTTTTTCACTAAAAATACTTGTTCTCCCTCGAAACTGTTTGGTCCCTCGAAAAAAAGATTTCACTTGAACGATATTATATGTCGAGAGAACAAAATAAACAATTAGGGGCCTAAGGGGAACCAAATAATATTTTGCGGAAATGAATTACCATTTCGAGAGAACGAACATTATTTCGAGCCACTCAAGCTGTGGTTTATTAGGATCTGTGCATATTAATAGTATTCCCTTAAAAACCAAAATCTACCAAAACTTAATCTACTACAACGCAAGGATCTTGCAAAAAAATATAGATTCTGAAATCGTCAATCGATTTAATTTTCTTCCTCAAATTTTGAGCACAAATTTAAAATCATGGTTGGTTGGATGGTATGGAAAGACAACACGGGGATTGATTGTGCTCGTTGCGGTTCAAACCGAAAGTTGAAACTTTATATTTGAAAAAACATAACCTCTGAACCACTCATGGATTTTTACAATCTATAGATAATTGGAAAAGTATGCCACAACTTAAGAAACTGTACACACTTTGACCTTGACCTCCGGCTCAAATAGGAAAATTTAATTTATTATTTAAAAAAAATCATAACTCCTGAACTAAAATTTGGATTGTTACCATCTCTACATAATTAATAAAATTATGTAACAACTTAAGAAACGATACACAGATTGTGGCCCCTTTTGACCGTGACTTCCGGTTCAAACATGAAGATGAAATTTAATTTTGGAAAAAATCAATGGCTGTTTATTATCTGTGCGTCATCAGATAAGGATTTTAAAACTTAACAAACGCTAAAGAGTGACCTCATTAAGCATTGCCTTCCGATTCAAACAGGAAGATGAAGTTCAATATTAAAAATCATAACTCCTGAACCACACCTTGGAATTTAACAATATCTACGTCATCAGAAAGGTCTTCAAAATTTCAACAGCGCTACACAAAATGTGACCCCCATTTAACCTTTACTTCTGTGTCATACCGGAAGTTGATGTTTATTGTTTGAAATACTTATAACTCCTGAGCCAGACATTGGAATGATAAAGTAAAATGTCGTCTCCGATTCAACCAATCACTCACCACGAACAACTTGTTTTTGTAATTAACAAAAACTGAATCTCTGGTTTCTTCTTGTTCACCTTCTTTCTGTTTTGGTGTGAACTTAATGGTCTGGAACATCAGATAAAAGCATTTACTGTAGACTCTTACACAAGAAAATAATGAAGAAAGAAACTGTAAACACTCGTCAAGCCATCTGGAAGCCATATGATGACAATTGCATTATTATTACAGCCTGGAAAGAGGTTAAGAGATTTGTTTACAAAAATGCGGGAATTCTCAAAAGGGAGATCAATGATAACGTTTATTTTGGTCAAAGGATCATCCCAGGGTTATTTCTTTTTACTTATTGGGGAACATTTTTTAATTAAAAAGTCATTACACCGCCATTTTTTTTCTGAATCTAAAAATATCCACATTCTCCAACTACACCTAGCCAAATAGCATGCCAACTGTCTTTTTACCATCGGGGTTGTTGTTCACTGAATTTATATTTACCAAGCACCAGCTCTCCCGGTTTTCCCCCAGGAATTGTACATCAATTACCTTGCCCTAGACCTAATTACCACTACCAGGTGATATGAACGATTTTGTATAAACTATAAATAGAGTCAAATATGGGCTAATTTCAAAATGAAATGTTGCTATAATTCATTTTATTTAATAGTCACAAGGGTCTATATCTAATGGTTTGGGCGATTTAAAAGTGATTGTGTTCTCCAAAAGAAAATTTACTACAAACAAATATCAAACGGTCACTTAAAACATGGCGATGGTGATACCGTGTGATTTTTTTTAATATGATGTCATGGAGTGTTTTAACGTGTTATTTGGCTTGGTCTCAATAGGGAACTTGGACATTTTGACAAATGTCTAAAAATGTCCTATACAAACAGACTGCTAAACAAATATTCGCCTTTTCTGTTGAAAGTGTTTGAAAAATAAATATTTAAATGAAGTTTTCATCAAGAAAGCATTTTGTTGTTCTTTTTTCTTTAGGTTATTCAGCCTTAATCTTCAAGGATTGTTCAGACGCTCTAACAAGGGGTGTGACAAAGAGTGGTGTGTACATGGTCAAACCGTCGAACTCCAGTGAGCCCTTTCAGGTGTACTGTGATATGGAGACTGACGGCGGAGGCTGGACGGTAAGTTCATCGTAATTTAGATCTTTAAACAAAAACGTAAATAAAAAATAAACCTGAGATTCAGTTTTTGTTAATTACAAAAACAAGGTCTTCGTGGAGAGTGATTGAATGAATAGGTAACACAATTATACCTTATCAATCCAATGCCTGGTTCAGGAGTTAAGAGTTTTTCAAAAATTAAACATCAACTTCCGGTTTGGACCGGAAGTCAAGGTCAATTAGGGTCACATTTTATGTAGCGCGTGATTAGTTTATGAAGACCTTTTAGATGATGGATGGATTGTAAACATCCAATATGTGGTTCAGAAGTGATTTTTTCAAATTTAAAGTTTCAACTTCCGTTTTGAACCGAAAGGAATGTCAAATGAGGTCACACTTGTTAGCGTTGGTGGAGTCTTCTGAGTCCTTTTCGGTGACGTATAGATAATATAAAAAACAGGGTTCGGCATTTTTTCAATACGTCATTCGTTTAAGTCTTCTTATTACTTTGGATGTGGTAGAGTAATAAAAGAAGGGGTCGAAAATGTGAAGACATTGTTTTGCTGATGACGCTATTATGATGTATCCAAAGCCTATTTCTTTTCGGATCAAAGGTATGAATCTTTTTGAATTTAAGTAACAGATTTTCAGCAATTAATAGGTTTTTTTTAAACTCGTCACGAGAGGGCACTTTTGAAATTATTATAATTTGTCTTTCAATTGAAAGGCCAAGGGGTCGAACTTTTTTTATACAAAGAGACCTAATCCTAATTGTAAAAAATAGTGTTGTCGTATCACTAAACGAGGCCTGGGAATATTTATTTTCACTTCCAATTCCGTTTTCCATCGGAAGTAAAGGTCACACAGGCCACAGTTTGTGCAAGAGTTTAAGGTCAATTGGAGCCACACTCTGCGTAGCATTTTTAAAGTTGATAATTTGCTTTTCCAATGATGTAAAGATTGCAAAAATTCAAGGTGTGGTTCAGGAGTTATGATTTTTCAATTATTAAACTTCAACTTCCGGATTTAACCGGAAGTCAAGGTCAAATGGGGTCAGGTTCTGTGTAACTTTTGTTGAACTTTTCACGACCCGTCCGATGATGTGTAAATTGTTAAAATCGAATTTGTGGTTCATGATTTATGATTTTTTTCCCTTAAAAAATTTTAACTTCCGGTTTCAACCGGAAGACAAAGTCAAACGGTGTCACACTCTGTAAATATCCATTAGGTTTTGGAATACCTTTCTGATGATATGTAGATAACAAAAATCCAATGTCTGGTTCGGGAGTTATGATTTTTTCAAATACTAAGCTTTGATTTTATAAAAAAATGTAAACAAATCATTTGATGACGTCATCATGACGTCACTTCACATTTCACAAGCCATGGTGAATGTCTAATAGTACACCAAGTTTGAACCTAATCGGCTGTTTAATTTAGTAGATACACGGCTTCAAAAAGTGCAACTTTAGGGCCTTACCACGTGACACATGATGACATCATTTACCAGTTTTGAAGAGATTCTCATAAATTTTGCCACAGACATCTAGTAAAAGAGTGTTTAGAACTTTGTTCAACCTGCCGCTAGAGGGCGCGTTTGAATTGTGTGACGTCACAGGTCCAATTTTTTTTAAACCAGACACCAGAATACAACATCGTTAAAAACAACTCAAAAATACATTGAGCCACCTTCTGTGTAGCATTTATGAAGTTCCGGGTTCCAACTTCCGGATTGAACAGGAATTAAAGGTCAAATGGGGTCAGATTCTCTGTAACTTTTGTTAAACTTTTTACGACCTGTCCGATGATGTGTAGATTGTACACATCGAACGTGTGATTCATGAGTTATGATTTTCCGTCAAACGAGGTCACACTTTGTGTATCATCAATTTGGTTTTTAAATACCTTTCTGATGCTATTTAGAATAGAAAAATCCAATGTCTGGTTTGGGAGTTGTGATTTTTTCAAATACTAAGCTTTGATTTTATAAAAAATTGTATAACATAATTTGATGACGTCATTATGACGTCACTCCACATTTTAGAAGCCATGGCCGATGTCTAACAGTACACCAAGTTTCAACTCAATCGGCTGTTTGGTTTGGTAGATACAAGGCTTCAAAAAGTGCACCTTTAAGGCCTTACCACGCGACACACGATGACGTCATCAAACTACGACTCCACAAATATGTTGTCTGCATAAAGGTCATTATGTTGACCAGTTTTGAAGAGATTCTCATAAACTTTGCCACAGACATCTGGTAAAAGTGTGTTTTGACCTGTTTTCAACCTGCCGCTAGAGGGCGCTTTTGAGTTGTGTGACGTCACCGGTCCAATTTTTTTAAACCAGACACTTGCCAGATTTCAACATCGTAAATAAAACCTCAAAAAAACATTGCCACTTTCTGCTTTTTTCAATTTACTAGGCACTTCCGGTTTCGACCGGAAGTAGAGGTCATGTGAGGTCACGCACACAATAAAAAATTTAGAACTATATGACTTAAGTATGATCCCGCATAAAACAATCGCCGGCCTTATAAGTGTGATTTGTTACAGAATTTCAAAGATTTTTTTTTCTAAAAACCTTGTAATTCGACACCTGATGACGTCATCATGACGTCATTGTTCGCATGCCGTCTTCATGTTAAGGTTCAAGTATATTCCAAGTTTCAAGATTTTACAACTTTTACTTTTTGCGAAATCGTGATGAGAAGGTTCAGAGAAGAAGAAGAAGAGGTGGAAAAAAAACTTAACAATAACAATAGGTTTTCGGCTGCTAGCCGAACACCTAAAAAACAGAACAAAATCAAGAGGTGTTCGTGCTCATATTGCACGAACACATAAACAAAAAACGGAACAAAAACAAGAGGTGTTCGTGCTGAATTGCACGAACACCTAATAAAAGTGTTTAAAGGATTATGGAAAGAACTTATATTATTGTGGACGTTCTTTATTTAAAAGGTATTCCAGCGACGCAAGGATGGCAGTGTTGATTTCTATTTGGACTTTGCCAACTACAGCCGGGGATTTGGGGATCTACGTGGAGAGTTCTGGCTCGGTAACGACAACTTGCACTGTCTGACCGCTCAGAGCGAAAATGAACTACGCGTTGATCTGTCGGATTTCGAAGGAAATTCCAGTCATGCCGTTTACGGCTTGTTCAGCGTCGCCGATGTGAGTGACAACTATAAGCTGGAGGTGAGGCAATATTCAGGAACGGCAGGTAAGAAAACACCCGATATAGTCAGCAATTGTTTCGCCTTGGGAGATTAGAAAACATTCACGTCAATCCCACGTTTCAGATTCCCTTCTCTTTAATGGTCAACAGTACACTAAGGCAGTCTAGGAGCACGGGAAACTTGTTATATAATGCAGAAAACATGGTTTGAATCCTACCTGAGCTGACCGTTGATTATTGGACTCAGAAAGCACTGATAGGTTTCCACTCATTGTCTATTTCAAAATGTATTAACAATGATTGTGTTTTTACTCTCATTTAACTTTCGCTCTTTGACCGTTAGAAAATACGAACGAACTCAGTGAACTGAAAATAATTATGTGTAATTTGTCTTCCAACAGGTGATTCGCTAATCTACAGTAATGGGAAAGCCTTCTCAAGCAAAGACGTGGACAACGATGCACGCAGTTCGGAAAACTGTGCCGTAAATAAAGGAGGAGCATGGTGGTATAACGGTTGCACCTTCTCAAATTTAAACGGGCACTACGGTACAACGGTGAGATTTGGAGTCTACTGGTACCACTGGAAACACAATTATAACCCAGTTAAGTATACAGAAATGAAGTTAAAGATGAGGTCTTAAAGAAAGAAGAACACATTTGTAATTACCGGAGAAAAAAAACCTGACATAATGTGAATACTCACAGATTATACAAATTTATACCATAACAAACCCTGTAGAGAAATATCCTATAGAAATATTTTTGAAAAGGTACTTGAAGCCCAGTAGAAACGCGAACACCATAATAGCAAAACATGAACGGTAACCGTTGTTTGTTTTCACTGGCCATCAATGTGATGAATCTTTGCAGATTGGTTTTCTGGTAAAATTAATTTCAAACTATGAGGCTGTGATTTATTTTATGTTTTTCTGAAGACATTGTGCAGCCTGCTAACTCACAGCTAAAACTTTCATGCGTTTCAACAAGAATGTCCTGAAGTCTCCGTTTGATAAACTCTCGTTATGATCGAAAATATGACGCGATTTGAAGGAATTATACTGGAATGGTAGAGCAGACAAAATAGTCGCTGTCGTTTTTATGTTTTGTGTGATCAACCATATACATAAAATAACCCCAGAAGATTTGTACACTCATTTTGTTTACTCCTCAAATCATACTAAGCTTAATATAAAACAGTTTGATCCTATATCATATCAAAGCTTAGGTCATAAAGTTATCGAAAAACGTAATTAGCTGAACATTATTTAATAACCATAATAACTAGAGATCAGGTGTTCGTAAAAACGAACACAGAGGGGTTTCGATTGGTGGAACAAAAAGATAAAAAAAGAATTATAACTCTACGACATGTGGTTCAGGGAATTTAGTTTGTTTTTTGAAATTGAACTTCCTGTCTGAACGGGAAGGAAAAGTTAAATCGAGGGTCATGTTTTTCAATAAAATGTAAAATGTGTCATAAGCTAGCAGACTGCACAAAAATAATGACTTTTGCTTCGATTAAGTGCTTCAAAGCTTTAAAGTTGGTCTGATTTCAAGATAGAAGACTCTGACCTTTGACAGGCCCTTTTTCACTTAAGTCTGCCTAAAAACCTAAACCTAGTCTTCATTCTGATACTGAGTAGAAAGGAACTTTTAAACCAGAAATAAAAGTCAACATGGGATCACAGTTACCCAAGGCTAATCTCCCATGCCCAATGAGTCTATAACTGAAAACAGTTTGAAAATCGGTTGTGTAGTTCTTCAGATATGGTCCCACTTCCGGTTGACCTGGAAGTACAGGTCAACATGGGGTAACGGTTACCCAAGGCTAATCTCCCATGCCCAAGGAGTCTATAACTGAAAAAGTTTTAAAATCGGCTGTGTAATTCTTGAGATATGTCTCACTTCCGGATGACCCGGAAGTAAAGGTCAACATGGGGGTCATGGTTACCCAAGGCTAATCTCCAATGTCCAAGGAGTTTATAACTAACAAAGTTTGAAAATTGGTTGTGCAGTTCTTGAGATATGGTCCCACTTCCGGTTGACCCGGAAGTAAGGGTCAACATGGGGTAACGGTTACCCAAGGCTAATCTCCCATGCCCAAGGAGTCTATAACTGAAAAAGTTTTAAAATCGGCTGTGTAATTCTTCAGATATGTCTCACTTCCGGATGACCCGGAAGTAAAGGTCAACATGGGGGTCACGGTTACTCCAATGCCCAAGGAGTTTATAACTAACAAAGTTTGAAAATTGGTTGTGCAGTTCTTGAGATATGGTCCCACTTCCGGTTGACCCGGAAGTAAGGGTCAACATGGGGTCACGGTTACCAAAGGCTAATCGCCAATGCCCAAGGAGTCTAAAACTGAAAACAGTTTGAAAATCGGTTGTGTAGTTCTTGAGATATGGTCCCACTTCCGGTTGACCTGGAAGTACAGGTCAACATGGGGTAACGGTTACCCAAGGCTAATCTCCCATGCCCAAGGAGTCTATAACTGAAAAAGTTTTAAAATTGGTTGTGCAGTTCTTGAGATATGGTCCCACTTCCGGTTGACCCGGAAGTAAGGGTCAACATGGGGTCACGGATACCAAAGGCTAATCTCCCATGCCCAATGAGTCTATAACTGAAAACAGTTTGAAAATCGGTTGTGTAGTTCTTCAGATATGGTCCCACTTCCGGTTGACCTGGAAGTACAGGTCAACATGGGGTAACGGTTACCCAAGGCTAATCTCCCATGCCCAAGGAGTCTATAACTGAAAAAGTTTTAAAATCGGCTGTGTAATTCTTGAGATATGTCTCACTTCCGGATGACCCGGAAGTAAAGGTCAACATGGGGGTCATGGTTACCCAAGGCTAATCTCCAATGTCCAAGGAGTTTATAACTAACAAAGTTTGAAAATTGGTTGTGCAGTTCTTGAGATATGGTCCCACTTCCGGTTGACCCGGAAGTAAGGGTCAACATGGGGTAACGGTTACCCAAGGCTAATCTCCCATGCCCAAGGAGTCTATAACTGAAAAAGTTTTAAAATCGGCTGTGTAATTCTTCAGATATGTCTCACTTCCGGATGACCCGGAAGTAAAGGTCAACATGGGGGTCACGGTTACTCCAATGCCCAAGGAGTTTATAACTAACAAAGTTTGAAAATTGGTTGTGCAGTTCTTGAGATATGGTCCCACTTCCGGTTGACCCGGAAGTAAGGGTCAACATGGGGTCACGGTTACCAAAGGCTAATCGCCAATGCCCAAGGAGTCTAAAACTGAAAACAGTTTGAAAATCGGTTGTGTAGTTCTTGAGATATGGTCCCACTTCCGGTTGACCTGGAAGTACAGGTCAACATGGGGTAACGGTTACCCAAGGCTAATCTCCCATGCCCAAGGAGTCTATAACTGAAAAAGTTTTAAAATTGGTTGTGCAGTTCTTGAGATATGGTCCCACTTCCGGTTGACCCGGAAGTAAGGGTCAACATGGGGTCACGGATACCAAAGGCTAATCTCCCATGCCCAATGAGTCTATAACTGAAAACAGTTTGAAAATCGGTTGTGTAGTTCTTCAGATATGGTCCCACTTCCGGTTGACCTGGAAGTACAGGTCAACATGGGGTAACGGTTACCCAAGGCTAATCTCCCATGCCCAAGGAGTCTATAACTGAACAAGTTTTAAAATCGGCTGTGTAATTCTTGAGATATGTCTCACTTCCGGATGACCCGGAAGTAAAGGTCAACATGGGGGTCATGGTTACCCAAGGCTAATCTCCAATGTCCAAGGAGTTTATAACTAACAAAGTTTGAAAATTGGTTGTGCAGTTCTTGAGATATGGTCCCACTTCCGGTTGACCCGGAAGTAAGGGTCAACATGGGGTAACGGTTACCCAAGGCTAATCTCCCATGCCCAAGGAGTCTATAACTGAAAAAGTTTTAAAATCGGCTGTGTAATTCTTCAGATATGTCTCACTTCCGGATGACCCGGAAGTAAAGGTCAACATGGGGGTCACGGTTACTCCAATGCCCAAGGAGTTTATAACTAACAAAGTTTGAAAATTGGTTGTGCAGTTCTTGAGATATGGTCCCACTTCCGGTTGACCCGGAAGTAAGGGTCAACATGGGGTCACGGTTACCAAAGGCTAATCGCCAATGCCCAAGGAGTCTAAAACTGAAAACAGTTTGAAAATCGGTTGTGTAGTTCTTGAGATATGGTCCCACTTCCGGTTGACCTGGAAGTACAGGTCAACATGGGGTAACGGTTACCCAAGGCTAATCTCCCATGCCCAAGGAGTCTATAACTGAAAAAGTTTTAAAATTGGTTGTGCAGTTCTTGAGATATGGTCCCACTTCCGGTTGACCCGGAAGTAAGGGTCAACATGGGGTCACGGTTACCAAAGGCTAATCGCCAATGCCCAAGGAGTCTAAAACTGAAAACAGTTTGAAAATCGGTTGTGTAGTTCTTGAGATATGGTCCCACTTCCGGTTGACCTGGAAGTACAGGTCAACATGGGGTAACGGTTACCCAAGACTAATCTCCCATGCCCAAGGAGTCTATAACTGAAAAAGTTTTAAAATCGGCTGTGTAATTCTTGAGATATGTCTCACTTCCGGATGACCCGGAAGTAAAGGTCAACATGGAGTCACGGTTACCCAAGGCTCAAGGGGTTTATAACTAACAAAGTTTGAAATTTGGTTGTGCAGTTCTTGAGATATAGTCCCACTTCCGGTTGACCCGGAAGTAAGGGTCAACATGGGGTAACGGTTACCCAAGGCTAATCTCCCATGCCCAAGGAGTCTATAACTGAAAAAGTTTTAAAATCGGCTGTGTAATTCTTGAGATATGTCTCACTTCCGGATGACCCGGAAGTAAAGGTCAACATGGGGGTCACGGTTACTCCAATGCCCAAGGAGTTTATAACTAACAAAGTTTGAAAATTGGTTGTGCAGTTCTTGAGATATGGTCCCACTTCCGGTTGACCCGGAAGTAAGGGTCAACATGGGGTAACGGTTACCCAAGGCTAATCTCCCATGCCCAAGGAGTCTATAACTGAAAAAGTTTTAAAATTGGTTGTGCAGTTCTTGAGATATGGTCCCACTTCCGGTTGACCCGGAAGTAAGGGTCAACATGGGGTCACGGTTACCAAAGGCTAATCGCCAATGCCCAAGGAGTCTAAAACTGAAAACAGTTTGAAAATCGGTTGTGTAGTTCTTGAGATATGGTCCCACTTCCGGTTGACCTGGAAGTACAGGTCAACATGGGGTAACGGTTACCCAAGGCTAATCTCCCATGCCCAAGGAGTCTATAACTGAAAAAGTTTTAAAATCGGCTGTGTAATTCTTGAGATATGTCTCACTTCCGGATGACCCGGAAGTAAAGGTCAACATGGAGTCACGGTTACCCAAGGCTCAAGGGGTTTATAACTAACAAAGTTTGAAATTTGGTTGTGCAGTTCTTGAGATATGGTCCCACTTCCGGTTGACCCGGAAGTAAGGGTCAACATGGGGTCACGGTTACCAAAGGCTAATCTCCAATGCCCAAGGAGTCTAAAACTGAAAACAGTTTGAAAATCGGTTGTGTAGTTCTTGAGATAGGATCCCACTTCCGGTTGACCTGGAAGTACAGGTCAACATGGGGTAACGGTTTCCCAAGGCTAATCTCCCATGCCCAAGGAGTCTATAACTGAAAAAGTTTTAAAATCGGCTGTGTAATTCTTGAGATATGGTCCCCAATCCGGTTGACCCGGAAGTAAAGGTCAACATTGGGTCACGGTTGCCCAAGGCTAATCCCCAATGCCCATGGAGTCTATAACTGAAAAATCGGTTGTGTAATTCTTGAGATATGGTGCTTATAAGGTTGGCTGCAAAGACATCACCGTGAAATATTTATGGTAAACTTGTTTAGCGCCCTCTTGTGTTTAAATATTTACGTGTGGTCTGATACTCGGACTTTTACATACATTGGGTAGGGGAATGGTCAAGTCGACATGTAACCGAGTGACGACCAGAAAAACTTAAATATCGTCAACACAAGGCGATAAAACTTGAAAAAACTACTATTTATTAGGAAATGGTGCAGTTATAGACTGATTTCTGTGTTCGGGTTTTCATTAATCTGTCGATTTGATCGGAAATTACGTGAATTCCGTGCCGCGTTACAGGCTTTTTAACGTGTACTTAAGGAATAGCATGGCAGGTCGGCATCGAAAATGACGAAGTCGTCCGCTCGCCGCCGCTCCCCAACAATTTTAAAACAGCTATAAAACAGGTAAGACTGACGCAATGATGACGTCAATATTAGACAGAACTAAGTTAAGTGATAGCCTACAATTTGGTATGTAAACTGTAACGATCGGACATTGTTAAGTATAAGATTATCTGATAACAAAATCCGTGTTCAAAACATAAGAGAAAAAGGCCGTTAAGAAAAATAATAATAATAATAATAATAATAATAATAATAATAATAATAATAATAATAATAATAATAATAATAATAAAATAAAAAAGGAATCTTAACGAAAACAATAGGCGTTTCGGCTACTAGGCCGAAACCCCTAAAAATAAAATAATCTCGACGAAAACAATGGGCGTTTCGGCTACCAGGCCGAAACCCCTAAAAAACAATATCGACGAAAACAGTGCGTTTCGGCTACCAGACCGAAACCCCTAATAATAGTGGCTTCTTATATAGCGCTCATGTCCGTCACTCAGTGAAGCTTATGGCGCTTCAACATTATTACCCCTGGTCACTGGGCCATTTTATTTCATTCCTTAAACCATCTCAGCTCCCTTGGGAGTATACAACCTGTGCTGCCAAATATGTAGCGCATCAAGCTAAATCAAAAAAAAAAATTTGTTGGTGTGGTAGTAAAATATTCTTGGCCCTTTCGCTCCTCGGCGTAAAGTCGGTGGTGTTTTCGCACCCCTAAAAGCTTAGCTAACTAGGGTAATAAATTAATTGCTGGGTAGCTAATGGACTATCAATTTTCTTAGACAATAGCTGATGGGGTGTAATGAATTCACTTTGATGTAAAAAATTATAAGGAAATGCACATAACTTTGTTATAATTTAAAATTAGATTGTGTGGTAGTAAATATTGGCCCTTTCGCTCCTCGGCGTAAATCTGTTTGTTTCCTAATTAGCTAATAAAGGTAATTAATAATCAATTAATGGGTAAATAGCTAATTGACTCAAATTTAATTTAAGACAAAAGCTGGGCATTCAAAGATATCTTTAAGGGTAACATTATTAGGGAATTACACATAACATATCTGTTGATTACCTTTAATAATAAGGGTGGTATGACCTTTCAAGGATTTCCGTAGAATTTAGGCTCTTAATTCATTGAAGGGTTAAGGCACGATTAATGTCAAAGTAAGGGCGTGTCAAAGATAAAGGGTCTTCTATCTGAAAGTCAGGGTGACTTAAAAAGTCAGGAGCGTTCAATCAAAGTATAAAACAAAACAACTTTGTGTTTATTCACAGACACCTAGTGTTGATTGAAACAGCCGAAATCAGCTGTTGTGGTTTTGTTTACGAAACTTGCATTGATTCTTGGGTTGCTCTAGCGCCCTCTTTTGAGTGGCCATATATCATTCAATGTAACACCTTGTCAACTTTTGTTAGGGAATCAGAAATTAGGCTATACAGAGTGCTCCTTTAATTTGGTTGTGGGAGTTTATTCACGTATCTGCATGATGGAACTTAAAGTAGTGCGTGTTTTATTGTTGAATCAAAGCCTTATACATACCGCTGTTTACTGTTGTGTAATAGGGTAATTGTTTACTATGTAGTTATAGTGAGTTTATTAATATTAGCCACACTAAGATTATTTTATTGGTATAACATTATTTTCTTATTAATTGATCATCGCACCTGGCGCATTGATAACTCGGGGGGATGTAAAGTGGTCAGTCCACTGTGGGCCATAGCGTGAAAGGCATTTTGGACGGAAGACTTGGAGAACTCTGGTTTATGGTTGGAATATTAAATCATACCGGATTCTTCGGGGTGGTGTATCTCCGTTTTAGGAAGATAATTGTGCCGAAACTCCTTTGAATTGTCGATGTGCAGAGTATCGGTGAGTCATATTGGTAAGTTTTATCTTTAGAATTATTGTTATCGAACAGATAATTATTTAAGAATAATGATAACTATACGTAAATAGTTTGGAGTATTTTGATTTAAGTGGTGTGTATAAACTTTCTTTCAGTGTTGGCCTTAGCGCCAATTTGCCCGCCTACTGATGTGCTAAGTTCGTTTCATGAATTCACTCACTATCAACTAACTTTCAATCATAGGTTTTTTTAATTTTTTATTTTCTAATTGTATTCAAAAAAGTTGTTGTTTAATAAGTGGTAACCAATTCATTCTAGTTAATTTATCATGGGAAACCACAGTGGATGATTTTGAATGGTCAGACAGTATGAGGGTTAATATTTGATGTGTCGATACATTTACGTTATGATTTCATTACTGTTTTGCATGGGGTATCTAGCATTTAAACCAAGTTGAAGAATAACATTACAAGCTTGAATGGGCTGTCTGACATTCTAAAGCAGTAAAATGGGTGCCAATGTATGGTCAGACAGTATGAGGGTTGACTGATTGCATGATTTTACACCGCTGGTAGACACATCTTGTGAAACGGAAGATTTTTTAAATCTTGTAAACATGATAACAGTGACCGTGCCAAATAGTAGGAGTGTTATATTAATAGTATAATACCTAAGTGGTAGTGATGTTTGAATAAAAATAGTACTAATATTTATCAAACCATATTTGAATAACGAATGGTATTGCAAACTATTCTGAATTTTGTTTTGTCTTAATCCAGTTATTAATAATACCATGATAAATGTTGTGGTTAGATTGTATAACTGATGTTATGATTTTGCCTTCAGTTTCATTGTGTTTTATAAAATACCAACTTGTGAAATCCTGAGTCAGGAAAGTTTCTGCTCAGATCTTCCCAACTAAAAAAACACAATAACAAATATGAAATAATGAAAACGTGACTTGCACAGATGTAACGTTTCAAAAACTGTTATTTACTGTGCAGCACAGTAATGTTTGTAAATCATGTATAGCTTAGATACCAAAGTTTTCAATGTTTCAATACAGGTAGAAAGTCATGAAACGCAAGAGGAATCAAAACTTAGTTAAATATGAAAAAAGTGTGAAATGTTTTTCTTAAATAAAGTCAATGAAACTCGTATGAATTGAAACAAAATGTTTAATGATTCAAGTAAATAACTAAAACAGTTGTGTATTTAACTCGCCTGTGTGTTTGATATGATTTTCTTTTGCTGCCTTTTTGTTTACCCCCGTACTCTGTTCTGCAAGACTATCGCATGGTCTTGTGCTCGTTTTCTCCACACAAAAAAGACGAGAAACAACAAAGGAGCCACTCAAGCTGCCGTTTATTAGGCTCTGCACAAATTAAATATTATCGCCTCGAGAAACAGGATATGCACAAAAAATTTAAACTACAACGCAATGAACTTGCTCAAATTTTTAGCATAAATCTAAAATCAGGGTTGGTTGGATTGAATGGTAAGACATTATGGGGGTGGATTGTGTTTGGTGTAGATGCTTCTAATTATATCATAGTGAAGACTAGCTCGGTTTAATATCTTTCAAACTATAGTGATGATAGAAAACGGTTCAGCAGTAGGAGGGTTGACTATGAATTTATAAATTAAGTTTTCTCGCGATGTAAATTTGCAGGAGTGAATTTTGTATATATCTCTGTTTCAAAACCATGGGGCGACGATATCTACTGGTCAGACAGTGGGAGGGTTGACTGTGAACTGTGTTTATGCATTCAACACATGCTAACATGTTGTTGGCAGGCATATAGTTAATCTATCTCTGTTTCAAAACCAAAGTGGGTTATTTTAATTGGTAAGACAGTTGGAGGGTTGACTGTGAACTGTTTTGATGTATTCAACACATGATAAAATGTTGTAGGCAGGCATAGTTTACTCTTTTTCTGTTTCAAAACCACAGTGGATGATTATTAACTCGTCAAACAGTAGGGGGTTGACTGTGAACTGTGTGTCTACACTCATAACATGATATTATTTTGCAAGCTGGCATAAATTAGATGTATTTAAAATCTCAGCGGATGATCATGAATGATATATTTCCTCAGATAAACAATTTAAAAAGTGTTACCATTAATCCCTGTGCTTTCAATGAACGATTGAAACGAATCAGAGGGAAGTGAATGTTTTGAAGCTTTATGTTGACGGAGAGTTCAGCCTTCGTGATGAAACCAAAATTCAGGTCGGTAGTATCAAGGATAGTTGTACTAAGCTGTACTTGGGTATGGCCAATCAATGTACCGCAGAACGTTCACCCAATGAATACAGCGGTTTTGCCGCATACTGCAATCTCATGGTTTTTGATCGTCTCTTTAACCAGGACGAGATCAATAATCTGAAGAAAAAAAATGAACAATCTCCGTGGTAAATGGTACGGAACAAAATCATGAACAGTTTAAATGAGTAGAAATCAAATAAGCTTAGTCCCGAGAAGGCTTATATCAAAATCATGTCTTGCTGAAATTTAGTATGTTATGTTCAATTAGTTAGACAAGCATAAGACAGAAGTTTATTTAAGCTCATTTACTTTACTGCTCACCATAGTGTTCGGGTTACTTTTAATTTTAATAAACTAAACTTACTGTTTCGCACTTGTAGTTTAAATGATTTGTTAATATTAAAATTGAAAATGTACAATTTGAATTTATCGTTAATATAGGTTTTCTCGGTCAATTTCGGCAAATGAGCAGCCGATTTCATTTTCGTGCGTTCGAATTAAAGCTATTTTGCCTCTCCAGTTGTTACTGCGTTTCAAATTCAGAATTCGGGCATTCAATTTCGTATTGAGGCATTCAAATTCCTTTTGCACTGTGTTTTTCTGCATACAGTCTCACAACAATCTTTGGATAGTTTCCATTAGTCATCAACGTGTGTCCTGGCAGTGCTAAAAATTTGACCACATCTAGGAAACACTGTGAACACAAAGTGAATTGACACTCAGTAAACACACTGTGAATTGTCAACAGTGTTTGTTCACAGCGAGAACATACTGATTTGACACTGTGGAAAATGATGCCCAAGTAATTAATTTCAATAATTAAAAACATTTTATTTCGATAGTTGGACAGGAGAGAACAACAAATACTTCATCAAACATCGTTCACATTGTTGACACTGTGTGAAAACTCTATGAACACACAGCGACAAGTGCACTGTGGATTGACACTGTGGACGTGAGCACACTAACAGATCACCGTGATTTGTTCACAATATTTGTTTGCAGTGATTTTACAGTGTGTTCACAGAGTTTCAATTCACAGTGTGCCCTGCCCTTGTCACTATATGAACACTTTGAAATTACTGTCAGTCGTTCATCGGTTTGACCACACTCGGTGACCACACTGAAGCAATTTTACATCGTGACCATAAAAACAATGTGATTGTGATTCTGTCACAGTTTGACCTCTTTGAGTAGTAATTTCAGTACACTTCTATATTGTAAGTGACTTAAAACTATAGTTTTAACAGTTGTATTCAATAAAATGAGGATTCATAATTACTGCAAATATGTGTACGATGTTTGATGAAGTATTTGTTGTACTCTCCTGTCCAACTATCGAAATTAAAAATGGGTAATTATTGAAATTAATTACTGTTTCATCATTTTCCAACCAAATGAGCGTGGTCATATAATAATGATCCATGTAGGCCTACTGCTAAGTAGTAAAGTGGCAACTCTTTGTTAATGTTCAACAATGATATCATGATTAATGGTATCATGACAATGGTATACCAAAGTCAACCCAATATAGCCTTGTACCAGTTTAATCCACACACGAAAAGGAAATCCCTAATTGGCATAACAAAGGAGCAGCTCGTACTGTCAGTCAAACTCGCTCTCACTGAATCATCCAATTATGAAAACGTAAAGCTGCATCGCGGGGAAACATAGTAGGAGAAAGTAAGCAGTAAGCTGTTGTTTTCAAAATTATTATATGATCAAAATATTTGTACTTAAAGTATGAATTATGTATCGAAATAAACTTCTGACAAAATAACCAGTTTGTTTTCTAAGAGAGGTGAGCACACACTCCCTACTTATTCCCCTAGGGTTTCAGTTTAGGTTTAGTCCCAGCTCCAGCCTACATGCTTCATTGAGCTAAGCCCAGCTTATCTAGTTCCCGCCTTCGTGCATCACCGAGCCAAGACCAACTCACAGTTAATCACCTACAAGGCAGTACTTAAGCAGCATCCAGCAACAGAGTCCAGCATTTTCCTGAAGACGATCAGAGCATACTGATCGAAACGTTGAGTCGTTAACTACCGGTTCTTTTCAGAACCAACAGTTACTCAAAAGAGATTTTAACATGGTGTTACCGCAAACCTCTCTTAGTTATACTCCCACCATGCAAAGCTTCAAATCCTACAGTTTGTTTTCGTTAACTGACTCATGTTTCCTGTATAAGACAAAATAATAATGTCATTAGTGCAATTCAAGTTCAAACCCTTAAAAGAAAAATGCAAACTCGATGAATCTTGAAATATTTTGCATGTTATCATAAAAAATGCTTTAACAAATTAATAAATAAATACATTTTTGCTATTTTTATTAATATTTTTCTTTATGGTTTCAGTCAGTGCAATGTCGGGTTGGTATGGTGCGATATCTCAGTAAATGGTCGGCACATTGAGACTTGACCACCTCAAAGCTCGCACGCAGAGACTTGACTGCTCTGCCGTAAACGTCTTTGCTCGTTATTGGGAAGCACTGCCTGATTCACTGAGGTCTAACATGACATAATGCTTTCATATCATGACTCACTTTTAGGTGGTCATCATGGCATTGAGCGCACGATTCGACTACCCACCGCTGTTAATAAGCAAGGCTTGAGGGGAGATGCCATACTATAAGCGTGCCCTAAATATATTATCGCATTATATAATACGCCAGGCACACTTAGAAGCGAGGCCGGCGTCGCGCGGTAGAGAATCAGTCACACCATTAATTTACCAATAATCATTGATCGGCAGAATCTCTACCTAAGCACCTGAATACAAAGTGGATGTGTTCAATGTGATTCATCCATTGATGATTCGGAGACATTTTGGGGCGAAAACTTCCGCAACCAGAACTTTGCAGAAGAAGTCATTATTTCATGAGGCGGCCATGATGGAAACAGGCATGCAACTTTTCCTCTTTTCCGCTGATTTCCTCTTTTTATTATCAGTTTTACCATTCAAAATTGAAAAATACTGTACACAATTATTGACATTTTTTAATTTCCTCTTTTTTGGTGAAGTTACAGTTGCATGCCTGTGGAAAGCGCCACCAACCGATCCACGGAGAGAACGTAAACATTGCATATTATGACATGCCTCGCTAACAATCGTGGCGGGTGATATTATGTAAGATGATAATATATTTCGGGCACGCTTATAGTATGGCATCTCCCCCCCCCCCCCCCCCCCCCCCCCCCCCTCAAGCCTTGCTTATTAACAGCGGTGGGTAGTCGAATCGGGTGTACAATAGCACCCGGCAAAAGTACTACTGGCCAAAGATGTTTTCAAAAATCAATTGTTATGTCAAATCGTGTACGACCTGTCAACGTGCAAAGGTCAACCGTCATGGTGCACATGCTCCCCTACCAGCGGCGTAGCTTCGGGGGGGGGGGCTGGGGGCACGTGCTCCCCACAAATGTCCAGTGCCCCCCTCCCCCAGGTGCCCCCACGAAAAAAATCGCAATAGTGCCCTCTCAAAAAGAAAGTTAAAAGAATGAAAACAAAACATTATAAAAACAAATACATCTGCTATTTGTAGGCCTCCACAATAAAGTAAAACAAAAACTGTTATCGTATTCCAAGCAAATATTGTTTAACGTATGCGGTGGGGATTGTCGCTATCATAACTGGAAGAGCGCGCGCCGAAGTGTTGACCAATGCGATGCAGCGGAATGAACAGTAGGTGTGTAACGATAACCAGCGGTTCACGTGTATAAATATAAGCCATTGGTAATTGTGACCAGCGTTGTGCGCTGCATACCATTGATTACCGGTATACGACCTACATGCCGGAGAGACCAAAAAGTCCTGCTACACGCAACGCTATTTCACATAAACCAATGTTCTGTACATGAACCGTTGGTTATCGTTAACAGCGTAGCGAGGATTCTGAAAAACATTGAGAATTTTACTTTTGTTTTTGAGGAGTGGATATTCTGGACCCGCTCCGAGCTCACTGTGAGAACATAAAATACGCAAAGCCTAATTTTTGCGAGATCCGGTTTCAAAAGAGAACTCCAGGTGCATAAACGTGAAGGGCAAAAAGTTTCGAACATGATTTTGTACATGTCACTCTATGGGGTTTGTGGAGACAATAGCGGATCAAACCTCATAGTTCTAGGGCTAAGAGTACATGACCCCCCACCACTGACAAACCCATTTTCCCTAGGCCCCCCCACTTGGAAGCAATGCCCCCCCTGTGCCTCCCCACCGAAAAATTCCTGGCTACGCCGCTGTCCCCTACAGCCCCTGCCGATCGGAGATGTGTTTTCAAGACTACACATTAACATACTTGGGCCTTTGAAAACCTCCCCTGAGGGTAACAAGTACGTTCTTTTAGTGGTAGATTCGTTTTCCAAATGGTGTGAAGCATTCCCACTGAAAACACAGGAAGCAGTACAAGTTGCAGAAGTATTTTACAATGAAATCATATGTCGCTACGGCGCTCCATCCTCTTTACTTTCAGACAGGGGAGCGCAGTTTATGTCCTCACTCATCAAAGAATTATGCAGTAAGTTTCAAATCACTAAACTTAACACCAGTAGCTATCAACCACAAACTAATGCGAGTTGTGAACGCATGAACAGTTTCATATGGCAGTCACTCCGCGCATATACGAAAAATTAGCGTATATACTGCAAGCCACACCCCTCTGATTGGGTACAATTATTGCCCAGTATTATGTTTGCATATAATAATAATAATAATAATTAAAACTTGTAAAGACTAAACTTATTCCGAGGCGCATAAAAACCAAACAAAAACCAAAAACAGAGAGAGTAACCAAAAAGATTACAAATTACGTAGCTAAGAAAAAAATAAGAGCACATTGAATAAAACAGATTTACATAAATGTGTCGGCAAAAACAAGTGGAAAAAATAACAAACAGATAGTCAATCATAAGAAATATTGAAGAGGTGAGTTTTTAGCAATGTTTTGAAAATGTCCAGAGACTTTGTGGCTCGGATATGTAAAGGAAGAGAGTTCCAGAGAGTGGGTGCAGATACAGAAAATGCGCGAACGCCGTTGGAAGTGGTTGTATTAGGGACAGTTAAAAGAAGTTGGTTTGTAGAGCGAAGATTGCGAGTTGGCGTATATGGTGAGAGAATTTCTTTGAGATAGGGAGGAGCCCTATCATTCATAGCTTTCCAGGCAAGCAAAATGATTTTGAATTTAATTCTTTGACAGACTGGGAGCCAGTGAAGCTGCTTCAACACAGGTGTGATGTGATCATATTTACGTGTTTTAGATAATACCCGAGCAGCAGCGTTCTGGACATTTTGCAGACAGCCACGAAATCTATGCAATTGAGTCCGTTTACGATATTGTTTGGTCGCCATCTCACAATTGACACAGAACTATTGCCTCAATCATGCAAACAGTTAAGGCATAAACAATCTCTGGAGCAAATCATGCAGCATTTTGACGTAACCCGTAAAATTGCTAAAGAGAACATGAAGATGGCACAGATAAAATGTAAGATTAAATTTGATAAGAAGGCTAAGACCCCCAGCTATATGGAAGGCAAGCAAGTCTGGCTTTACTGCGCGAAGAAAACTGCTGGTTTATCCTCCAAAATGTGCCACAAAATGGCTTGGCCCATACTACAATTGTGACGGAAAGCCAATTTCACCTACAAACTTCGTCGGTGTAGTGATAACAAACTTATGTTGTCCCAAGTCCATGCTAATCGGCTGAAGCAATACCATTATCCAATGGACAGACCAGTTCACATTCCTAATGACTTAGATAACCTAACTGAGGTCAGTGCTGACCAGTTTGAAGATAGTGATGTAATGACTGTACCTACTGCCCCAGGTAAATGTAATACTTACCCCCTTCCCATCGGACACCAGCTACGTGCCTGACTCACCACCTGTTGTCTTGGGACATCCTAGTCCACCTTCTGACCAATTGTCTAAGGACCCGTATCACGGTCACAATGAATGGTTAGTTGTTGACAGTTTGCGGCGATCAGCCATCATTAATGGTAAGCGGCACTATCAAGTCAAATAGGGGTACAGTAATACAACATGGGAACCTGAGGAAAACATCCCTGATGCTTTGATACAGTTTCCAAACTTTCCCCTTAATTAAGGGTATCAGTTCCCTTAACTTTGTTATGTACTATGTAATTATGTGATTGTTTCAATTCTTGTATACAAGGTTTATGGTTTCCCTGGCCAAGGGCATGATTGATTATACTATGCATTTCACCTGTTGCATGTTACATTCTTTATTGAGTTCTGCTTCTTATTTTACAAATTATTTGTCCTTTAACTCTGGACGTTATCAGCGGGTACTATACAAAGGTAGCTTTTCACCCTGGCTTCAAGTTTCATCGGGAGTTCCCCAGGGCCTTTTTTGTTCAACATGTTCATTAATGACCTTGCCTCGTGCACCTCTTCTGCTTGTCTGTTGTTTGCAGATGATACATTATTAGTTAGACCTATATATTGCCAACAGGATGAATGTATTTTACAGGAGGATTTAAATCAAATCCACAGATGGTGTGTAGACAACAAGATGAATCTTAATATTAAGAAAACTAAAGTTATGCGTGTCACTTGTTATAGTAATCATGGTGTTCCTACATATCATTTTAATGATTCTCCTCTTGATGTTGTTGCAAATTACAAATATCTGGGTGTTATTTTAAACAGTAAATTGACTTGGAATGATCACGTGACCTATGTTGTGTCTAAGGCCAACACAATGTTTGGCTTTATATTTAGTGTTGCCAAGGACATATCTCAGGAGGCCAAATTAGCGCTATATAAGGCCTTAGTTTTACCTATTCTAGAATATGGCCAGCCAGTGTGGTACCTTCATAATCATAATCTCATTGACAAAATAGAAAGTGTCCAGTGTCGTGCTACAAGAGTGATCCTAAAACAAAGAAGAATGGAAATGAACTACATCGACCGGATGATTCTTTTGAATTGGTCCACCCTTGTTGTGCGAGGAAAGTTCCTTTTAATCTCTTATGTCATAAAAGCTTTGTATGGCTGTATTACCTGTAACATTGTTAGAAACGGCATCTTGGTTAACGGTCGACACACCGAAACTGTACGGTTTAGTCATCATAAAGCTCACACTCAAAGACTTAACGGCTCTGCAGTGAATGTTTTTGCTCCTGAATGGGATGAGCTACCTTGAGGTCAGGCGTGGTCGAAATGTCATTAAATAACTGTCGACCCCAGTAATATATATGGGTATTTCTTGGCCATCTGTTTTTAATTATTATTGTGTTGTTGGTTTAACGACTTCATTTAGAATTTAAAGATTAGTCTGTCATATATTTGTTTATTTATTTTGTTTATATTTATTGATGTGGAGTTATACTACTCCGTTTATTTCACCCTCTGAAAAATACAGCACTTCAAATAGACATTCTGCAACACATCAATAAACAACAAATACAATTACAATAAACTACCAAAATAAACTATAGTGGAGATACATGATAACAATGGATATATACAGTTTGTACAAAAGAAGTTTACTTTAAAATAAACCCATACAGCTCACATACAGAATGATGATTTAAAAGAGGGTTAATAACTAAATTCCAATTGGTTTTTCTCATTGATGGAGCACAGAGAGTTATTACGAGCATATACAGATTTAAACTTTTCACAATTCATTCTGCCCTTCTCTAGAGTCAAAAACCGTTTAAGATTGAGTTTGAACTGAAAAATTATATCAATGTCGGATGGTTTCTTATAATTATCAAAGACCCGTTTGCAACGGATGTTCCAGATTTGGCGGAGCATTTTAACTACAAGAACGCCTTGGACTGGTTGTAGTTCATAGCCCAGAATTCTGTTTGAGTCGCTAAGACAAAAGTGTTTGTTGTCTGTGTATTTCCTAACAAGATACTTGATAAAAATCCAAGCGCTTAGAGTGCTTATACAATAAATGAACAAATGCTGATGGGATTCTGACTCCGTTTCACATAAAGGACATTTAACATCAACAATTTTTCCGATTTTGTACAAAACATCTCTAGTGGGAAGAATCCTATGTTTTAATATATACCAAAACTGTTTATCTTCAGGATCAAGCAAGTTGTTTGTGAACCCATTTTTCCATATCAGGGACCAGTTTAAATCTTGAGCGTAACAGAAGACCTTTTTCCAAACATTCTGACTTTTTGGCGGAATGAATTTCTTGAAAATTAATCTGGAGTAATTGGATTTGGTATTAGTGTTCTTGATTTCGAGCTCACTGTTGTCATCATAGTCGGTGAAAACAAGCCAGTTACAGATATCATTAGCAGGGCCATGTCTCTGTTCTTTAACTAGGGGGAAATCTAAATGATCTTTCAACCTGCCCATGATTCTACCTGCATTGATTCTTTGAAGGGAACATTTTTGAGCAACTGTTTTGAAAGAAATCAGTCTACCTTGTCTGGTCACATTTTTGACTTTGGTCATACCAGCAGATTTAAGAACAGGACTGTTTAAAATAGTGTTATCCCAAGTAGCAATGCAGTTGTTGAAAATAGGAACATGCTGTGTCTCTAAAAGACTTGAAAAGTTACACGTAAGACTGCCACCAGCTTTCTCAAAGGCAGCAATTACTTCCTCGTAGAAAGGAGTAGTTTGGATCTTACTATTAGTATTAGCGAAAATATACCAACCTAGATTATTATTACCACTAGCTTTATTTATCCAATGGTCAAAGAAAATTTTCCACTTGCCTTCCGTAAGGGGGTAACGAGCTAACCAGTTTAATTTTAAGCTAGTTAGCTTGCACTGAACGTCTAAAGGACCTGTTCCTCCTTGCGCTTTGGGACCGATAACATTATTTCTTTTTATCTTGTCATTCGGGCCATCCCAAAAGAAATTCCAGATGCTATTGTTAATTTTCTTTACAAATTCCACCGGACAGGCCAGAACGCTGCCTAAATAGTTTATACTAGCACCAATGAAAGTGTTAACAATAACGGTTTTGCCCATATAAGTCAAGTGACGTTTTGACCACTTGTCAAGCACGCACTTGATTTTGTTTGTTCTTTGACCCCAGTTGTCTTGTGCCGTTACCTCGTTACTAAACACAATACCTAGTATTTTAATTGTATCATTACCCCAATTAAAACGACAAGGTTTATCTTGCCTCTACTTCCTTTACCGAGCCAAAGGCCTTTGGTCTTTTTAACATTAAGTTTGGATCCGCTGCCCTTGCAATATGTGTCAAAAAGGTTTTTCACAATATCAAACTCGCATTCATTGCCTATGAAAATGTTGGTATCATCGGCGTGTTGGATTAACTTAACATTCGTTTCACCATTGGGAGTCTGAATGCCTCTTAAAATCTGGTTGTTTCTTATAAGACTAGCTAAACCTTCGGCACATATGGCGTAAAGTAGCGGAGACAACGGACAAACTTGTCTGATCCCTCTACTAATCTGGACTGGTGAACCAATAAAGTTATTTAAGATAATTCTGCAATTGGGTTTACTATAGAAGAGTTCGACCCATTTTATGAAAATAGGAGGAAGATTCATCTTACGCATAATAGAAAACATGTACTCCCAATTAATTCTGTCAAAAGCTTTTTCTTGGTCGTAACTAATAACAGCGGCACCTAGATTTTCCCAATTGGTGTAATCAATTGTATCTCTTAAAATAATGAGGTTATCTTGAATTTTCCGGTTGGGCACACCACATGTCTGTTCTTCGCCAATAATGAAAGGCATGGCTACTTTAAGACGATTGGTCATGGCTTTAGACAATATTTTATAGTCAACTGTCAGGAGGCTTATTGGACTCCAGTTTTTTAGTTCATAGCGGCTCCCCGAATTCTTTTAAATGAGTCTTACAAGAGCCGAGTTCATAGAATTACTCAAAAACCCATTTTTAAGACAATCTTTGTAAACTTCAAGGATATATTTTCCTAAAATGTGGCAAAAATGTTGGTAAAATTCGACTGTTAAGCCATCGATACCGGGACTTTTGTTTTTATTCATTTGAAAGAGAGCATGTTTAATCTCTTCTTCGGTAATCTCTCTATCAAGATCTTCAAGAACGTTGTCAGGAATAGATTTTGTTTTGATATTAGAAATGATTTCATCTAAATGGGTTTCGGAAAGACTCTCTGAACTATACAGATTACTATAAAAATCATTGGCAATTTCAAGCATTGTATCTGGCTGGTCAAAAAGTACACCCTCATTGTTAAGAAGTTTGTCAATTTTTAAGCTTTGAATCTGCTGTCTTTCAAGATTTAGAAAGTATTTGGATAATTTTTCGCCTTCTTCTTTTTGAATGTTGTGCGTTCTAATCTGGGCTTTTTCCAATGTGGTTGAGCATCACATTCATACTGGTGATGCCAGACCTGTTAAGGAACGGCCTAGGCGCCACCCCTTGTGCAACCAGGAGGAAATATTGAGACAAGTCAAAGAACTTAAGCAGAGAGGGGTTATGGAGCCTTCAGATAGCCCCTGGGCTGTTAATGTAGTTCTGGTCAAAAAGAAGGATGGAACACGGCGATTTTGTGTCGATTATCGAGGTTTAAATGCGGTTATCATCAAGGATGCGTATCCCGTCCCTCGAATCGATGAAACACTTGATGCATTGTCAGGTGCAGAATGGTTTTCCACGCTTGATTTAGCGTCCGGATACTGGCAGGTAGCCTTGGATGAGGAGGCTAGCCAGAAATCAACCTTTGTAGTGCGTAACGGTTTATACCGCTGGAAGTGCATGCCCTTTGGCCTCTGCAACGCACCGGCTACGTTCGAGAGGTTGATGGAAAAACTGATGGGCGGACTTCAGTGGGACATCCTGCTGATATACCTCGATGATGTCATTGTGTTTGGCAAAACCGTGCGAGAGGAGATTGAGCGACTGCGAGGCGTTCTCTCCCGGTTGTGCCAAGCCGGCCTGAAACTACAGCCAAGCAAGTGCTTCCTTTTTCAGAGGTCGGTCGGTTATTTGGGCCATATTGTGTCACCCGCGGGTGTGGCTACAGATCCTGCAAAGGTTCGAGCAGTAGCAGATTGGCCCGTACCGAAATGTGTCAAGGAAGTTCGAAGCTTTTTGGGCCTCGCTTCCTATTATCGAAAGTTTGTGAAGGGTTTTGCAGAGGTAGCGTCAGTGCTACATGCTTTGACTGAAAAGTCACGGCAGTTCATATGGACCGATGTCTGTCAGCAGGCGTTCGATGAACTTAAGCACAGGTTGCAAACTGCCCCAGTGTTGGCGTATCCCCTTGTAGGAAGTGACTACATTTTAGACACTGATGCTAGCGGAGATGGAATAGGGGTCGTGCTGTCCCAGATTCATGATGGTGAGGAGAAAGTCCTAGCTTATGCTAGCCGTAAACTGAGTCGGGCCGAGAGGAACTATTGTGTGACCCGGCGAGAACTGTTGGCTGTGGTTGTGTACCTGAAACAGTTTAAACAGTATTTGTATGGACAAAGGGTGACAGTTCGCACTAACCACGCTGCTGAGGTGGTTGCTGAACTTTAAGTTGGCCAGGTGGCTTGAAGTGATTGCAGAGTATGACATGGCAATCGTAAACAGGCCTGGGCGTAAGCATGGAACTGCAGACGGGTTGTCCCGCAAGGTCTGTAAACAGTGTGGCAGGGATGTAATTGATGCGGAGGCACCCAAGTTGCCTGCAGAAGTTGTGGCAGATTCCGGCACTCCGGAGGCGTTGATACGGGGCATCCTTGCCCAACCTCAACTGCCTATGGAGGCAGTCCGGAAAGCCCAACTAGATGACCCAAGTTTGAGTTGGATTGTCAGGACGAAAGAGGAGTCGAACAGTCGACCAGTTTGGGAGACTGTGTCGAGTACCTCTATCGACGCACAAGACACTGTGGTCCCTGTGGGATCAACTTGAGGTGCGAAATAATCTCCTGTACAGGAGGTGGGAGTCAGACGATGGAACATCGGTCCATTGGCGTCTGGTTCTCCCGAGAGAGATGATAGAGATGGTTCTCCAAGAACTTCATGGTGGTAAGGCCAGTGGACATCTGGGTCTTACTAAGACTCTGGCCAAGGTAAAACTGAGGTATTACTGGCCTGGGATGGTTGCCGATGTGAGGTCATTTCTCCGGAAATGCGAGTTGTGCGGGAGGAGAAAATCGCCGGCTAAGAGGCGCATTTCACCGTTACAGCAGTACAGGGTTGGCGAGCCACTTGAACGAGTGGCTCTGGACTTGCTGGGTCCACTGCCACGAAGTGACAGTGGCAATCTTTGGAATACGGTAGTCGGGGATTACTGTTCCAAATGGATGGAGGCGTACCCTCTGCCAGATGCAAAGGCTGAGACGGTGGCTGACAAATTGGTGACCGAATTTGTCTTTATCTTAAGCTGGTGGTTGAGCTGTGTGACCCGTTATGTTTCTACGTTCAGCGGGAGAGATATAACGAGGTGGGTTTTTACTGTATAAGTAAACTTTATGTTAATGTAAGGAATTGTGTAACCTTTATCGGGGAAGGCTGAAGCATTGGAAGGTTGTGTGAGTTGTATGCCGTTGAATACACGTTGATGTAGAACGGCTGAGGTACGATTCAGTTGCGACCACTGTGCGGGCTACCCGGAGGGTTATTAGAGTAGCGCTGACGAGTTCTTTAGAGAGGGTTATTGTAATCCGCATGAAGTTTATATTGTGCAGACTGCCAGTCTGTGAGGGTTATTAGCATAATACAGTGTGAGGTATACCTGTGTTTGGCAAGGCTGATTCCTAGCGCTGGGCCGACTGAGGTTGTACTGAGGTTTATGCTGCTTACCACACTTGTTTGTATTACTGAGATTTATTACATTTAGGTGAGGTTTATTACCTTTACCTGGTTGTGTAATTACTATTATTGTTGAGGGATTCATTGAACGTTTATGAGAAATAAAACCATGGTTACTGTTATTGGAGACCTGGTATCCTTGTGAGGTTTATTGAGGTTCCTGGTGATTGCTCTGATTCTAGCTATTAGGAATATCGTTCTCAATCGGTGGTAAACTTCCACCCAACGAACTGCCCCTAGGCATAGCCGCCGTTCGTTATTGTCCCCCTTTTGTCTGGGTAGCCGCTCACCCTGGTGTAAGGTTAATAAATTATATTGGGGTTGGATAATCACCCTTGGGTTGTGTCTGGTCTTCATCGACCTAGTCGCTGACTCGAGGGTGTCCCGCCACAATATCATTTAAACAGAATGTGCCATTATTGGTACATTTACGCACAATACTTTCAACAAACAACCAAGCATCTGCGTGTTCGCTACAGTTTATAAACAGGTGCTCAATAGTTTCAATACTAACTTTACACAGAGGACAATTGTCATCTTGGGTTATACCGTAGTTCTTAAGTTTGTTCTTAGTGGGAAGAATTTTGCGTTTCAGTTTGAACCATAAATCTTTTTCCTCAGAGTTTAAAATCGTACACCCCCCCATTGTTCCATACATTGTTCCAATTAATAGTCTCAGCAAGAAGTAATTATTTCAAATTGTCTCAACACCAGGTGGATTGTATCGGTTTTCAATGAATTTCCTGTAAAACGTTTTGACCTTCATTTTGTCAAAATTTAAGGATATGTCATTACCTTTGTCCTCAAAGTTAATGCTACTAAGAAAGTGATTCGGGGGGCCTTCCCTCGTTTCACTGACATACTCAGCTTTAATGTTTCTTTTTAAACCCGCTACAATACGACCAGCATTAATGGGCAAAATATCACACTTAGTGGCTAATCTATCAAAGGAAATAATCCGACTGTCTTCAATAATCTGTTTAAGACAGAGGATGCCCTGTGATCTCAATATAGAACTATCTAAAACCTTCTGATTGTTGTCAGTGATGATGGTGTTATTCCATAATGGCAAATTACAAGTTTCATTAAAACAACTAAAATTATGACGGACGTTCACATTTGATTGGTTGATGCCATTAATGATAGCCCTATAAAAGGTTGAGTTACGGGAGCGACTGACTTTGGGCAAGTTAAGATAAACCAACCGAGACTGTTTTCACCACTTGCTTTAAAGAGACAATATTCAAAAAGGCATTTCCATTTACCAGTACTCTTTCTAAAGTTGTTCAAAACACTCATTTTATGAGCTTGAAGTTTAAGTTTAATGTCTATAACACCAGTACCACCTTTCTCTGTAGGACTACGCTTGATTTTGTCAATTTGTCCATCCCAATAAAAGCACCATTTAAATATTTCCATCTGATTAATATATTCTTGATTGCATGATAGAACAGAACCATAGTAAGACAAACCTGATCCTATTAAGCAATTACAAACTAAAGACTTTCCTTTCAGGGTAAGATCTCTAAGTTTCCATTTATTTAAGACAGTTTTTATTTTACCAATGCGAGGAGCCCAATTTCTGTCTGTGTTGTCGTCATTACCAACAAATATACCAAGAATTTTCAGATGATCGTTAACCCAGGTAAAAGATCCAGGTTTGTCTTTTTTCTTTTTCCAAGTGCCAAGCCAAAGGCCTTGAGATTTTAGAAAATTGAATTTGGATCCCGAGCCTTTACCATAAGTGTCAATAATATTCACGAGAACATTGACATCGTTTTCTTCAGTGATAAAAGTAGTGGTGTCATCGGCATGCTTAACCAGTTTAAGGGACTTGTCACCATTAAGTGACCGACTCTGGCAAAACCCGACGCTTCTCGGCATTTCCCATTACGTGGTATGGGCCCAAAACCTTTAAAAATGGCCTCTGGGACCAACTTGTAAATTTGGCAGAATCGACATCGGGATACATTCAAGATTTGTTTTGTTTTTTAAACTGACTCAAAATTCATCAGATTATTGACAAAAAATTGATTTGAAAAACATAGCTGCATTCCGATTGTTCCACTTTATCGCGCTAAAACAAAGAAAATGCGGACAATTTGCTGTTTTTCTCGCGTCGACAAAATTACAACTTCCATGTTGATCCCGTAAACGTTTGGCATGAATATGACCGGCATGAACCACTGATTCCAAATAAGGCAATTGTGGGCTTGTCCCGCCTTCACAAACCAATGAAAACAGCCACGGAACATGCCCATCATTCGTACCCTCTCGTTGTCCGGTCTGTAAACAACGCGGTTGCTAATCACGTGATGTAAATTGAACGTTTTCATTGGTCCATACACGATGGTGACGTGGCAATTCAGCTTCGCTTCCGGGTTTCTGACCGAGCGTGCTTCGACTCGTCGTCGTATGTGAACCAACATTTTGGTGTCTTTTGCTTCCAATTATTCGTCGTTAATTGCTGAAAATCTGTTACAAGTATGTCAGAAAAACATAAAGGTGTCGACGATCGCATCAATATCTGCAATGCTTAATGATGTTAGTGCATGTGGAATGAAAAAACGGGCGTGGAGGACGTGTTTGCTGACAACTTTGCTGTTCCGTCACGTGGGGATAGTGATGTAAACAGTGACAGCGATGTCGAAAACAATGGTGGTAAGTCTAGCGTGGCTTTGCTTTTTCTTTTTATGTTTTATAAAATACATTTTTATGGACGTAAATTAAATATAGTATGGCTATTATGTATGTGGTGTTAGCCCGAAGATGTACACATGATTTCAAAGACATAAGAAATCAAACTTAGGAAAAACACATGTATATTATTTTTTGTGCGGAACGCTCGCCCAGATTATTTCCTACTCAAGTCAAATATTTTTTCCCCGCATGAATACTTATTAAATACAAACTTTGATATTAGTAGTACTAGTACATTGTAGTAGTACTACTACACTAATCAGTAAGATAAGGAATGATTTCGGATTGGTTTGTTAATACACCCCCACCCTATACTATTTCTGCTTTTTAAAATAAAACCCAGTTATGAGTTAGCACATTAGGCATTAATAGCTAATTAGCCTACTTTTACTTTTTGTTATTTATTTATAACTCTAAATATTGTTTTACTGCTTACGTGTGGAGATTTAACATCTACAACTCAAAAGAGTGGTGTTCCTGTAAATATTTACTGGAGCTGGTCACACTACCCATTTAACTACAGTCCACAGTATTTTTATTAGTATTTATTTTGTTTTATTGATGTCTGCACAACATTTTGTAAAAAAGACATAGGCCTAGCAATTGTTTTTCGAACACATTATTTAATACATGTTTTCCTCAAATAATTTTTTCAGACTCTGATGACGATGATGTCAAACAATCATCAGATGAGGATGCCGCTGGACCTTCGTCACTACCAAGCTCGACATCAGATGAAGATGATCAAGAGGAGTCTGAGGAGGAAGAGCCGATGTCTCTTTGCAGGAGATTTTTGATGTTGTAAAGGAGTCAACTGTGCAGGGCATCCATATTCCTCAGCTGGTTGGGAATGAATCGGGAGAAGTGTTTGTGCCAGTGTATGATTAGGTTAATCGTCTGTCTCCACACACTACAAACGATTTCCTGGAGTGAAATCGTACCAGCACTTCAGTTTTTCTGAAGACAATCCTGGTTCAATTTCATTCCAAGAGCATTCAGGTAGTGATGAGCAGACTTTTGATTTTGCCCGCTCAGCTCCGTCACCAACACTTCCACCAGTTATTCCCCCGCCGCCTGGAATTCATGCTGCTCACAAGCGCTACCTTTTCCAACAAATCCGAGAGTTGTGGATGAGAGGAAGAGACAAGGGACTTGGTATGTCCTGAACCAGAAGTTTGAACTGTCTACAACTTTTTAAATGGGTGCCAGTGTGTAAGAATTTAATTTCCCCCCGTACATGTACCTGTACTAAAGTAAAACAAAACAAATTAAAAAAAATTGACCCCAAAAATCATATGTAAAATCTTGAAAAGGATTTGAGGAAAAAAATCTGACGTGGAGAATTTTTTTAATTTTTTTCTTGAACAAAAATTGTGCATATTAATTAAGTTATTAATTTAATTAAAATTCAGGTCGCCTTTTTCTTATAGCAAAGTCAAGGGGTAGGGAAAACAACATGTTAACTTGATTTGCAGTTTTACATGTCGACTAAAATGAAGCTTAGTTGTTTGATAGTTTGCATAATTATGCATTTCTTAGTAGTTGGCTTATTTGCATAATAATTATGCATTTTATATTAATTGTACCAGCATAGTTTTATAACTACGAAGTGATTTATTTTGATAACGGGGTCATTATTTCTAATATACAATGTAACAAGTATTTAATTGCAGAGTGGACGCCAGACATAATAAGTATAACCTTTAATAAGTCGTTTCCTTTAAAGATAGATTTTTGTTTAATTTATGATTTTGCTCATTTGCATATCTTGAAATAAAATTATTCAACTTCAATGAAATTTGTTTTCCTGTTTATGTAAGGTGTTGTAAACAATTGTGTGAAGTTTCAAGTTTTAACTCTTTTAGGGTAATGTCGTTGCTAACGAGTTAGTGCTGGTGCAACTTGTCTTAAAAATAACCAACTGGTTTGTCAAACTTTAAAGACCATTAACTCCATTTCACCTTTTCTGACCCGTCATTCTTTAATTGGTCATAACTTCGCCAAATATTATCAGAATTTCCTCAAACATGTTTCAAAAGAAACCTTTTTGTATGCACATTAAACTGATACCAAAACCTCAATTTTGAATTTTCATCACAAGTGTTGGGTTTTGCTGGAGCCGGTCACTTTAAAGGTAGAGAGAGACCGTTAATACCATTATTTTGTCTTATTAAGCAAGCTAACCCCTCGGCGCAAATCGAATATAACAAAGGGGATAGAGGACAACCTTGCCTAATTCCTCTTGTAACACAAAATGGTTCGGTAATAGATTGATTAACTAACATACTACTAAAAGGGTTACTGTACACAATTTTAACCCAATTAATAAGACTTTGGGGAATGCCCATTTTGTCCATTATACCAAACAAGTATTTCCATTCAATTCTGTCGAAAGGTTTTTCCTGGTCAATGCATATTAAAGCACTCTGTTTGTTTTCATTATAGATATAATAAATGCTATCTCTAAGGACCATCAGGTTATGTTGAATATTCCTTCCCTTGACTCCACAAGATTGATCTTCCCCAATAATAAAAGGCATGATTTTTTGAAGACGATTGGTGACAGCTTTGGAAATAATCTTGTAATCTACATTGAGCAGGCTAATTGGACGCCAATTTTTCAGATTATTTCTCTCCCCCTTATTTTAAAAAATAAGACGGATAATGGCATTATTCATAGAAAAGGGAAGACTTCCCTTCCTATTGCATTAATTAACAACATCTTTAAAATCATCTTTCAACAGGTGCCAAAACATTTTACAGAATTCAGCAGTTAGGCCATCTAAACCAGGTGATCTTTAAAGTTGGTCTGATTTCATGATAAAGGACATTTTGCGTGCGGAATTAGTTGCAAGAAACATTGCACGCTAGAGGGCGATCCACAACAACTTTGCCTGCAGAAAGTCCATGTGCTGTGTGGCTCTTTTACAAACAAGTGATTTCAATAAACTGCATAGACACCAATTACCTTAATCAAGGATTTTCTATTTTGTTTTACTTCATTGAGTTTAGAAAACTTTTTGTTTCACACATGTAGACTGGATACAAAGTTTTATTGGGAACAATTTGTAGATTTGTCAGTAATGTCCCATGTTGTCAAATAAAAACTTGAAAAAGCAGTTTCAGGGAATTTGTTAAGGCGGACCAATTTATTTCAAACCGTTTCAAAAATTCCATCAGAGGTGTTATTTGTATATCCTTCTATCAGATCACACATATGCACCTAGTTTTTGACCAAATGTAATACAAGAGCAATTGGAATTTTCATTTAGGTACTTAGGGGGCTCAAAATTATCAAAGAGTCATTCCGCATGATAACACAAATCTGATTTGAAGGACTTACTCCATGCCCCTTACTGCTTGTATTAGTGAACTCTAGTTGATTTGATACCATATACCATGTTTAATAAATTATAGCTAAATATCTTATCTCCATTTGTATATAATACTAGACCTCT
Organism: Leptasterias polaris; assembly: GCA_037783415.1. Lineage (NCBI taxonomy): Eukaryota > Metazoa > Echinodermata > Asteroidea > Forcipulatida > Asteriidae > Leptasterias > Leptasterias polaris. The sequence continues at coordinate 6,448,219 of JAZGTN010000102.1, forward strand.
AAAAGGGCTAAAAACACAAACAGTTAAATTGAAAGGGCGGGGCTTCAATTTGTTTGGGGTTCAAATCTCTAATGTTAGGGAGATGGATTGTAAAGAAGTGTAAGTGTTCTCGGCACCCAAATGGGATTAATGACATGTAGAGACACGGGAAGGAGGCCGGTCCTCTAGTTAAAAAGGACGAGGATTCACCAAAAGACAATACAATAAAAGCAACCAACAAATTCTATAGATGACGTTTTAAATATAAAAACAATCTCCTGTACTGATTTTAATTCTTCAATGCAACACAGCACATCGAATACAAAATAGCACATGTATACAAATGCACACAGTAACATGTACAGCTAAAGGGCAAAAGGTCAGCGCAACACGAGGCTGGCTACACACACACAACAAGTTTACAATATTATAGCCTATACAGAATGAAATCGCCCCATAAATGACTATATTTCTATGGTCAAAAGATAATTTAAGCTAAAAGTGATACTCACAGAGAGTTCTAGGACATTATCCCTCCCAGATTAATGTTACTTGGAGCATGGCCAGAGCCATGCTCCCCACAAACTACAGAGAAATACGGACCAAAAGTATATGTGCTCTCTCTTGCTAAAAAGCTAAATTGGAAAAGAGACTGGGTCGACAGGTCGCGACCCCAAAGTAAACTTTTTACAAAATAAACACTGAGGGCGCACTTGGGCTCCCTACAGGTTCCCTACTTTATGACCACGCGACCCGAGTGGTCCAAAAACAATATTAACTTTTAATTTACAATAATTGAGGTAGATCACAGGGATCAATGTCAGGTAGTCACTACACACAGTGTGTTGTGATACCAGCTAACCTCAAAACAAAACAAATACAAGTGCGACCTTGAAAGGATTTATGAAAACGACAAATAGTTAATACAATCTCATACATTTATAGGCCTACACAAGATCCATCCTATAACATTATTCAAGATGGATTCAGAATCCATTACACACATCAGAAAAATACACTGCATATAATATCCACTGAATCTGAATGTTCACTAATACCAGGTTTTCTAAATACAAACTGACACACATGCATGGATAAAACATCCTCATCGAAAAACGTATTCTAAGTCAGCTCCAAAAACAAGTAAAGGGTAACAGTACATAGGTGCATATCCCAATACCAAACCTGTATAGTAAATTTCACATGTAAACACACAGTTTAAACAGCAAATTCTTGATCCCAATCTCAAAATAGCAAAGTTGCTACAATGTAATACATTGAGGTCAACCACAGGGTTGAACGAACAGACATAATACACTCACATGGCGGGAATAGCTTGTCTCTATTTATAGAGCAACCATGAACATACACTGCACAACAAAATGGCTATCTTAAAATCATGTCAAAACTCTAAATAGTTTACACAGCACTTGGTGTAAAATCTTTCAAAAATGCAAGACCCTGTCCTGAAATCAAAATCACATTTATGCTGGATCTCACTAGACAAGTGGTTTTCACTTGCTATACTACAATATACATCAAAATGAACAATTGGATCTGAACAGGCAGGCAAAACAGTTTGGTTCCATGCAAGGCTCAGAAAGATTACAATGGAGAATGTATAACTTTAACTGCATTTGCTTGGAAAGCAAAAAGGCAAATGGATTATCAATCACTAAAATGTATGCATCCACAAGGTAGAAAAGCATGGTAGATTATAAATAGTCTCACCCACACTGTGAGAACAAAACAGAGTTGGACAACACAACCAACTTCAAAATTCACACTAAACCATATTAGGCTAAGTGACAACATTATTTCAATTCTACCAACTATAATATCATCTACAATTGAGGGAGCAAAGACCCATCACTATGTACTAGGGTGTCAACAATGACATGATAATAATGTTTAATATGACAAAAGCATTTCTTGAAAAGTGGTCCTATAAATGGCAGTATACATGGTGAAAACGTCAGACAAAAGATCTCACTACAGAAGGGTCATATACAAATATCCCATTAATCGGCGAGCATAAAAAGTTGGATTACACCAAACTATAAAACTGCTGACTAAAAATATATTTCACTTAGCAACTACACTAAAATTAGGAACCTATAATCCCGTCGCGAAACGTTCTCAGGGAACAAAATTAGAAATGCAATTAGACATAAAATTCCCATATCACAAAGATTGTGAAAGATAAATAAACATACATGACAACCATCTCCATGGATATAAACCTGAATATAAAGCATCTGCACAATCATGAAATTATAGAGATCCAAAAGTCAATACACATACATGCACAGTATACATTATACCAAATCTTCAATGGCATGTAATATCAATAGCTGTATAATAAAATACAACAGATAAATCTCCTCCATAAATTATGAAAGAAAGCAAGTTTCAAAGTATCCAAAAGGTAGAAAAATACAAAAAGGAAACTTGAAATTTATACAATGCAAAGGACTACATGTATATAATAATGGTGCGGAAAACATCCAGACTCTTTTATGAAGAGAAACACCATGTTAGGTTGATCAGAGGCAGCTTGAGCTGACACTACAAGTATGCAGGATTCATCTGCTAAATAATACATTTAAAATTTAAGTAATGGGATTTGGCCACAGACCCAAGATAAAATATACTGTGGGTCTACCGATGGTCACCGCTACTGCCAAGACAGGTATATACAAATGAAAATAAATTACAATCCCTAAATACAAGGGAGACTTCCCTACTTTTCTTTGGCTTTGCCATTTGGCAAACCAAACGAGTGGCTACTAAATACACTGAGGCCCTTGGAAACTGCATGGTGGCTATCACAAAAAACACTCACAGAAGGAGAAATAAAAACATCTCCTGCCACCTCTACATTATACAAAACAGCAGCTCCAACTAAAACTTGTTCACAAACTAGTGACTCAGCCTCTTCAAATATTGTGTCTACCACCTCAACTGAATGAGAAAAAGTAACAGGGTTAGGTGATTGCAACTTATTAATACTGATACTGTCTGCATTCAAATTTTCAAAACACTTGAAAATAGTAAACAATCTGGCATCTAATGCAGCCTTGATGCTATCGACCACATTAGTATTATTAGGACATGCATCTTCATCATTTTCACAAGCAAAAACTGTGACGGCACTGACTAAAGTTCTAGCTAACTCACTATTCGACTTCAAAATAGAATCTGGCAAAGACATGGTTGGAATAAAATACTAGCAATGTACGCACAAAATAAGACTTGTTAAAATACAATGAGGCCTACATCATTGACCTACGAAACAGTCTGCACACAGACAGACAATAAAAATACAAGTCCAAAATTTTTCTAACCACACTGTAGACAAAAAGTACAATTGCTATTCAAAAATTTCCAACTGACATACAGTCTTACAAAGACTTACAATACACAACAATATGCCAAGATAATTGAAATACACAGGAAGTCTTAAAGTATTATACATTCACTGATGTAAAATGTACTAGAAAAATGTGGTTAGCTGAAAACCTCAAGTTAAATACATTAATACGTGTGCAACAAAAAATTTATATTTGACTTAAAACACTGATCCAAAGCACGGGCCTACCTGGCTCTAAAATTATCTGTTTCTAAAAAGAATCTTTACAAAAAGATCCACATGAGACACAACTGCCTTTAAAATGTAAAACAGATCTGCAATTAAGCTTGGATGAAAATGTCAAATATTACATACAATTCTATAAATAGAACTTTATAATATCAGTTGCACAACATACAATGTAAATAAAAATATAAATCCGTCGATGAAGTCGATGCAGGGAAAGCAAAAAGGCTTTATGGTGACCATCCTATCCATAGATCGCGATGATTTCGCGAAAACGATTACATCAGTTCTCACAGGAGAAAAATCTAAAGTCCGGAGTTATAATCCAGGGCAAATAACACGTCATAAAAATAGCGAATGGCGAAAACTCTATCCTGTCTACGATGCCATTTGTAGAGGTACGGCGTAGACAGAACAAACGCGAAAAAATGTAAACAAATGGCGAATTCCCAATCCTGTCTACGACGCCATTTGTAGAGACACGGGAAGGAGGCCGGTCCTCTAATTAAAAAGGACGAGGATTCACCAAAAGACAATACAATAAAAGCAACCAACAAATTCTATAGATGACGTGTTAAATATAAAAACAATCTCCTGTACTGATTTTAATTCTTCAATGCAACACAGCACATCGAATACAAAATAGCACATGTATACAAATGCACACAGTAAAATGTACAGCTAAAGGGCAAAAGGTCAGCGCAACAAGTTTACAATATTATAGCCTATACAGAATGAAATCGCCCCATAAATGACTATATTTCTATGGTCAAAAGATAATTTAAGCTAAAGTGATACTCACAGAGAGTTCTAGGACATTATCCCTTCCAGATTAATGTTACTTGGAGCATGGCCAGAGCCATGCTCCCCACAAACTACAGAGAAATACGGACCAAAAGTATATGTGCTCTCTCTTGCTAAAAAGCTAAATTGGAAAAGAGACTGGGTCGACAGGTCGCGACCCCAAAGTAAACTTTTTACAAAATAAACACTGAGGGCGCACTTGGGCTCCCTACAGACATAAACAAGCAGAATCTGAGACATGCATGCCAAACTCTTAGGTGACTTGGCAAAGATTGACCCTGGATACAATTTATTTGAGAGCAGGAGTTGTCAAGTATTAGGCCCTATGTATATAGTTGTTTGAATATAAATGTAAATAAAAATCATCCCATCCAGCTGTTTGAACTAGACAATATGATTGTCTTAATATGAATAATTCGCTTTTGCAAAGTAAAAAAAATAAAATAAAAAATAATTACGATGTAATGGTAAAGGCATGATGTCCTATTATATTAACCATGTAATTAAACTTTAATAGATTTTCAAAACTTGATGGTGAAAACAAAGTTTGTACGTTGTGATGAAACTAAAACTGGCCATGTAATGGCGTTGCCTCTTAAGTGGCTATTTCTTGTTTGAAAACTATTATAAGGTCATTCCACTCAAACTCACCTGATGGGTTGGCAGGCACTATCAACTGTTTTGCAACTGTTTTGATTTCTAACAATCCCACATGAGTGCCATGAGCATACACGAAATGTTAGATACTTACTTATCATGTACGTACATGATAGTAATTGTGTACGTACATACAAATTCCGGGATTTGTTTATTCATGAAGCACCCTTACGCCTCCGTAGTGTACAAACTTTGCCTGCAGAAAGTCCATGTGCTGTGTGGCTCTTTTACAAACAATTGATTTCAATAAACTGCATAGACACCAATTACCTTAATCAATGATTTTTATTTTTAATTTTGTTTTACTTCATTGAGTTTAGAACACTTTTTGTTTCACACATGTAGACTGGATACAAAGTTTTATTGGGAACAATTTGTAGATTTGTCAGTAATGTCCCATGTTGTCAAATAAAAACTTGAAAAAGCAGTTTCAGGGATTTTTTTAAGGCGGACCAATTTATTTCAAACCGTTTCAAAAATTCCATCAGAGGTGTTATTTGTATATCCTTCTATCAGGTCACACATATACACCTAGTTTTTGACCAAATGTAATACAAGAGCAATTGGACATTTCATTTAGGTACTTAGGGGGCTCAAAATTATCAAAGAGTCATTCCGCATGATAACACAAATCTGTTTTTAAGGACTTACTCCATGCCCCTTACTGCTTGTATTAGTGAACTCTAGTTGATTTGATACCATATACCATGTTTAATAAATTATAGCTAAATATCTTATCTCCATTTGTATATTATACTAGACCTCTAAAAGGGCTAAAAACACAAACAGTTAAATTGAAAGGGCGGGGCTTCAATTTGTCTGGGGTTCAAATCTCTAATGTTAGGGAGATGGATTGTAAAGAAGTGTAAGTGTTCTCGGCACCCAAATGGGATTAATGACATAAACAAGCAGAATCTGAGACATGCATGCCAAACTCTTAGGTCATTTGGCAAAGATTGACCCTGGATACAACTTATTTGAGAGCAGGAGTTGTCAAGTATTATGTATATAGTTGTTTGAATATAAATGTAAATACAAATCATCCCATCCAGCTGTTTGAACTAGACAATATGATTGTCTTAATATGAATAATTCGCTTTTGCAAAGTAAAAAAAATAAAATAAAAAATAATTACGATGTAATGGTAAAGGCATGATGTCCTATTATATTAACCATGTAATTAAACTTTAATAGATTTTCAAAACTTGATGGTGAAAACAAAGTTTGTACGTTGTGATGAAACTAAAACTGGCCATGTAATGGCGTTGCCTCTTAAGTGGCTATTTCTTGTTTGAAAACTATTATAAGGTCATTCCACTCAAACTCACCTGATGGGTTGGCAGGCACTATCAACTGTTTTGCAACTGTTTTGATTTCTAACAATCCCACATGAGTGCCATGAGCATACACGAAATGTTAGATACTTACTTATCATGTACGTACATGATAGTAATTGTGTACGTACATACAAATTCCGGGATTTGTTTATTCATGAAGCACCCTTACGCCTCCGTAGTGTACAAACTTTGCCTGCAGAAAGTCCATGTGCTGTGTGGCTCTTTTACAAACAAGTGATTTCAATAAACTGCATAGACACCAAATTACCTTAATCAAGGATTTTTATTTTTTATTTTGTTTTACTTCATTGAGTTTAGAAATTTTTTTTGTTTCACACATGTAGACTGGATACAAAGTTTTATAGGGAACAATTTGTAGATTTGTCAGTAATGTCCCATGTTGTCAAATAAAAACTTGAAAAAGCAGTTTCAGGGATTTTTTTAAGGCGGACCAATTTATTTCAAACCGTTTCAAAAATTCCATCAGAGGTGTTATTTGTATATCCTTCTATCAGGTCACACATATACACCTAGTTTTTGACCAAATGTAATACAAGAGCAATTGGACATTTCATTTAGGTACTTAGGGGGCTCAAAATTATCAAAGAGTCATTCCGCATGATAACACAAATCTGTTTTTAAGGACTTACTCCATGCCCCTTACTGCTTGTATTAGTGAACTCTAGTTGATTTGATACCATATACCATGTTTAATAAATTATAGCTAAATATCTTATCTCCATTTGTATATTATACTAGACCTCTAAAAGGGCTAAAAACACAAACAGTTAAATTGAAAGGGCGGGGCTTCAATTTGTCTGGGGTTCAAATCTCTAATGTTAGGGAGATGGATTGTAAAGAAGTGTAAGTGTTCTCGGCACCCAAATGGGATTAATGACATAAACAAGCAGAATCTGAGACATGCATGCCAAACTCTTAGGTCATTTGGCAAAGATTGACCCTGGATACAACTTATTTGAGAGCAGGAGTTGTCAAGTATTATGTATATAGTTGTTTGAATATAAATGTAAATACAAATCATCCCATCCAGCTGTTTGAACTAGACAATATGATTGTCTTAATATGAATAATTCGCTTTTGCAAAGTAAAAAAAATAAAATAAAAAATAATTACGATGTAATGGTAAAGGCATGATGTCCTATTATATTAACCATGTAATTAAACTTTAATAGATTTTCAAAACTTGATGGTGAAAACAAAGTTTGTACGTTGTGATGAAACTAAAACTGGCCATGTAATGGCGTTGCCTCTTAAGTGGCTATTTCTTGTTTGAAAACTATTATAAGGTCATTCCACTCAAACTCACCTGATGGGTTGGCAGGCACTATCAACTGTTTTGCAACTGTTTTGATTTCTAACAATCCCACATGAGTGCCATGAGCATACACGAAATGTTAGATACTTACTTATCATGTACGTACATGATAGTAATTGTGTACGTACATACAAATTCCGGGATTTGTTTATTCATGAAGCACCCTTACGCCTCCGTAGTGTACAAACTTTGCCTGCAGAAAGTCCATGTGCTGTGTGGCTCTTTTACAAACAAGTGATTTCAATAAACTGCATAGACACCAAATTACCTTAATCAAGGATTTTTATTTTTTATTTTGTTTTACTTCATTGAGTTTAGAAATTTTTTTTGTTTCACACATGTAGACTGGATACAAAGTTTTATAGGGAACAATTTGTAGATTTGTCAGTAATGTCCCATGTTGTCAAATAAAAACTTGAAAAAGCAGTTTCAGGGATTTTTTTAAGGCGGACCAATTTATTTCAAACCGTTTCAAAAATTCCATCAGAGGTGTTATTTGTATATCCTTCTATCAGGTCACACATATACACCTAGTTTTTGACCAAATGTAATACAAGAGCAATTGGACATTTCATTTAGGTACTTAGGGGGCTCAAAATTATCAAAGAGTCATTCCGCATGATAACACAAATCTGTTTTTAAGGACTTACTCCATGCCCCTTACTGCTTGTATTAGTGAACTCTAGTTGATTTGATACCATATACCATGTTTAATAAATTATAGCTAAATATCTTATCTCCATTTGTATATTATACTAGACCTCTAAAAGGGCTAAAAACACAAACAGTTAAATTGAAAGGGCGGGGCTTCAATTTGTCTGGGGTTCAAATCTCTAATGTTAGGGAGATGGATTGTAAAGAAGTGTAAGTGTTCTCGGCACCCAAATGGGATTAATGACATAAACAAGCAGAATCTGAGACATGCATGCCAAACTCTTAGGTCATTTGGCAAAGATTGACCCTGGATACAACTTATTTGAGAGCAGGAGTTGTCAAGTATTATGTATATAGTTGTTTGAATATAAATGTAAATACAAATCATCCCATCCAGCTGTTTGAACTAGACAATATGATTGTCTTAATATGAATAATTCGCTTTTGCAAAGTAAAAATAATAAAATAAAAAATAATTACGATGTAATGGTAAAGGCATGATGTCCTATTATATTAACCATGTAATTAAACTTTAATAGATTTTCAAAACTTGATGGTGAAAACAAAGTTTGTACGTTGTGATGAAACTAAAACTGGCCATGTAATGGCGTTGCCTCTTAAGTGGCTATTTCTTGTTTGAAAACTATTATAAGGTCATTCCACTCAAACTCACCTGATGGGTTGGCAGGCACTATCAACTGTTTTGCAACTGTTTTGATTTCTAACAATCCCACATGAGTGCCATGAGCATACACGAAATGTTAGATACTTACTTATCATGTACGTACATGATAGTAATTGTGTACGTACATACAAATTCCGGGATTTGTTTATTCATGAAGCACCCTTACGCCTCCGTAGTGTACAAACTTTGCCTGCAGAAAGTCCATGTGCTGTGTGGCTCTTTTACAAACAAGTGATTTCAATAAACTGCATAGACACCAAATTACCTTAATCAAGGATTTTTATTTTTTATTTTGTTTTACTTCATTGAGTTTAGAAAACTTTTTGTTTCACACATGTAGACTGGATACAAAGTTTTATAGGGAACAATTTGTAGATTTGTCAGTAATGTCCCATGTTGTCAAATAAAAACTTGAAAAAGCAGTTTCAGGGATTTTTTTAAGGCGGACCAATTTATTTCAAACCGTTTCAAAAATTCCATCAGAGGTGTTATTTGTATATCCTTCTATCAGGTCACACATATACACCTAGTTTTTGACCAAATGTAATACAAGAGCAATTGGACATTTCATTTAGGTACTTAGGGGGCTCAAAATTATCAAAGAGTCATTCCGCATGATAACACAAATCTGTTTTTAAGGACTTACTCCATGCCCCTTACTGCTTGTATTAGTGAACTCTAGTTGATTTGATACCATATACCATGTTTAATAAATTATAGCTAAATATCTTATCTCCATTTGTATATTATACTAGACCTCTAAAAGGGCTAAAAACACAAACAGTTAAATTGAAAGGGCGGGGCTTCAATTTGTCTGGGGTTCAAATCTCTAATGTTAGGGAGATGGATTGTAAAGAAGTGTAAGTGTTCTCGGCACCCAAATGGGATTAATGACATAAACAAGCAGAATCTGAGACATGCATGCCAAACTCTTAGGTCATTTGGCAAAGATTGACCCTGGATACAACTTATTTGAGAGCAGGAGTTGTCAAGTATTATGTATATAGTTGTTTGAATATAAATGTAAATACAAATCATCCCATCCAGCTGTTTGAACTAGACAATATGATTGTCTTAATATGAATAATTCGCTTTTGCAAAGTAAAAAAAATAAAAAAATAAATAATTACGATGTAATGGTAAAGGCATGATGTCCTATTATATTAACCATGTAATTAAACTTTAATAGATTTTCAAAACTTGATGGTGAAAACAAAGTTTGTACGTTGTGATGAAACTAAAACTGGCCATGTAATGGCGTTGCCTCTTAAGTGGCTATTTCTTGTTTGAAAACTATTATAAGGTCATTCCACTCAAACTCACCTGATGGGTTGGCAGGCACTATCAACTGTTTTGCAACTGTTTTGATTTCTAACAATCCCACATGAGTGCCATGAGCATACACGAAATGTTAGATACTTACTTATCATGTACGTACATGATAGTAATTGTGTACGTACATACAAATTCCGGGATTTGTTTATTCATGAAGCACCCTTACGCCTCCGTAGTGTACAAACTTTGCCTGCAGAAAGTCCATGTGCTGTGTGGCTCTTTTACAAACAAGTGATTTCAATAAACTGCATAGACACCAAATTACCTTAATCAAGGATTTTTATTTTTTATTTTGTTTTACTTCATTGAGTTTAGAACACTTTTTGTTTCACACATGTAGACTGGATACAAAGTTTTATAGGGAACAATTTGTAGATTTGTCAGTAATGTCCCATGTTGTCAAATAAAAACTTGAAAAAGCAGTTTCAGGGATTTTTTTAAGGCGGACCAATTTATTTCAAACCGTTTCAAAAATTCCATCAGAGGTGTTATTTGTATATCCTTCTATCAGGTCACACATATACACCTAGTTTTTGACCAAATGTAATACAAGAGCAATTGGACATTTCATTTAGGTACTTAGGGGGCTCAAAATTATCAAAGAGTCATTCCGCATGATAACACAAATCTGTTTTTAAGGACTTACTCCATGCCCCTTACTGCTTGTATTAGTGAACTCTAGTTGATTTGATACCATATACCATGTTTAATAAATTATAGCTAAATATCTTATCTCCATTTGTATATTATACTAGACCTCTAAAAGGGCTAAAAACACAAACAGTTAAATTGAAAGGGCGGGGCTTCAATTTGTCTGGGGTTCAAATCTCTAATGTTAGGGAGATGGATTGTAAAGAAGTGTAAGTGTTCTCGGCACCCAAATGGGATTAATGACATAAACAAGCAGAATCTGAGACATGCATGCCAAACTCTTAGGTCATTTGGCAAAGATTGACCCTGGATACAACTTATTTGAGAGCAGGAGTTGTCAAGTATTATGTATATAGTTGTTTGAATATAAATGTAAATACAAATCATCCCATCCAGCTGTTTGAACTAGACAATATGATTGTCTTAATATGAATAATTCGCTTTTGCAAAGTAAAAAAAATAAAATAAAAAATAATTACGATGTAATGGTAAAGGCATGATGTCCTATTATATTAACCATGTAATTAAACTTTAATAGATTTTCAAAACTTGATGGTGAAAACAAAGTTTGTACATTGTGATGAAACTAAAACTGGCCATGTAATGGCGTTGCCTCTTAAGTGGCTATTTCTTGTTTGAAAACTATTATAAGGTCATTCCACTCAAACTCACCTGATGGGTTGGCAGGCACTATCAACTGTTTTGCAACTGTTTTGATTTCTAACAATCCCACATGAGTGCCATGAGCATACACGAAATGTTAGATACTTACTTATCATGTACGTACATGATAGTAATTGTGTACGTACATACAAATTCCGGGATTTGTTTATTCATGAAGCACCCTTACGCCTCCGTAGTGTACAAACTTTGCCTGCAGAAAGTCCATGTGCTGTGTGGCTCTTTTACAAACAATTGATTTCAATAAACTGCATAGACACCAATTACCTTAATCAATGATTTTTATTTTTAATTTTGTTTTACTTCATTGAGTTTAGAACACTTTTTGTTTCACACATGTAGACTGGATACAAAGTTTTATTGGGAACAATTTGTAGATTTGTCAGTAATGTCCCATGTTGTCAAATAAAAACTTGAAAAAGCAGTTTCAGGGAATTTTTTAAGGCGGACCAATTTATTTCAAACCGTTTCAAAAATTCCATCAGAGGTGTTATTTGTATATCCTTCTATCAGGTCACACATATGCACCTAGTTTTTGACCAAATGTAATACAAGAGCAATTGGACATTTCATTTAGGCACTTAGGGGGCTCAAAATTGTCAAAGAGTCATTCCGCATGATAACACTTATCTGTTTTTAAGGACTTACTCCATGCCCCTTACTGCTTGTATTATAGAAATCTAGTTGATTTGATACCTTATACCATGTTTAATATATTATAGCTAAATATCTTATCTCCATTTGTATATAATACTAGACCTCTAAAAGGGCTAAAAACACAAACAGTTAAATTGAAAGGGCGGGGCTTCAATTTGTTTGGGGTTCAAATCTCTAATGTTAGGGAGATGGATTGTAAAGAAGTGTAAGTGTTCTCGGCACCCAAATGGGATTAATGACATAAACAAGCAGAATCTGAGACGATGCATGCCAAACTCTTAGGTCATTTGGCAAAGATTGACCCTGGATACAACTTATTTGATAGCAGGAGTTGTCAAGTATTATGTATATAGTTGTTTGAATATAAATGTAAATAAAAATCATCCCATCCAGCTGTTTGAACTAGACAATATGATTGTCTTAATATGAATAATTCGCTTTTGCAAAGTAAAACAATTTAAATAAAAAATAATTACGATGTAATGGTAAAGGCATGATGTCCTATTATATTAACCATGTAATTAAACTTTAACAGATTTTCAAAACTTGATGGTGAAAATAAAGTTTCTACGTTGTGATGAAACTAAAACTGGCCATGTAATGGCGTTGCCTCTTAAGTGGCTATTTCTTTTTTGAAAACTATTATAAGGTCATTCCACTCAAACTCACCTGATGGGTTGGCAGGCACTATCAACTGTTTTGCAACTGTTTTGATTTCTAACAATCCCACATGAGTGCCATAAGCATACACGAAATGTTAGATACTTACTTATCATGTACGTACATGATAGTAATTGTGTACGTACATACAAATTCCGGCATTTGTTTATTCATGAAGCACCCTTACGCCTCCGTAGTGTACAAACTTTGCCTGCAGAAAGTCCATGTGCTGTGTGGCTCTTTTACAAACAATTGATTTCAATAAACTGCATAGACACCAATTACCTTAATCAATGATTTTTATTTTTTATTTTGTTTTACTTCATTGAGTTTAGAACACTTTTTGTTTCACACATGTAGACTGGATACAAAGTTTTATTGGGAACAATTTGTAGATTTGTCAGTAATGTCCCATGTTGTCAAATAAAAACTTGAAAAAGCAGTTTCAGGGAATTTTTTAAGGCGGACCAATTTATTTCAAACCGTTTCAAAAATTCCATCAGAGGTGTTATTTGTATATCCTTCTATCAGGTCACACATATGCACCTAGTTTTTGACCAAATGTAATACAAGAGCAATTGGACATTTCATTTAGGCACTTAGGGGGCTCAAGATTGTCAAAGAGTCATTCCGCTTGATAACACTTATCTGTTTTTAAGGACTTACTCCATGCCCCTTACTGCTTGAATTAGTGAACTGTAGTTGATTTGATACCATTATACCATGTTTAATAAATTATAGCTAAATATCTTATCTCCATTTGTATATTATACTAGACCTCTAAAAGGGCTAAAAACACAAACAGTTAAATTGAAAGGGCGGGGCTTCAATTTGTTTGGGGTTCAAATCTCTAATGTTAGGGAGATGGATTGTAAAGAAGTGTAAGTGTTCTCGGCACCCAAATGGGATTAATGACATAAACAAGCAGAATCTGAGACATGCATGCCAAACTCTTAGGTCATTTGGCAAAGATTGACCCTGGATACAACTTATTTGAGAGCAGGAGTTGTCAAGTATTATGTATATAGTTGTTTGAATATAAATGTAAATACAAATCATCCCATCCAGCTGTTTGAACTAGACAATATGATTGTCGTAATATGAATAATTCGCTTTTGCAAAGTAAAAAAAATAAAATAAAAAATAATTACGATGTAATGGTAAAGGCATGATGTCCTATTATATTAACCATGTAATTAAACTTTATTAGATTTTCAAAACTTGATGGTGAAAACAAAGTTTGTACGTTGTGATGAAACTAAAACTGGCCATGTAATGGCGTTGCCTCTTAAGTGGCTATTTCTTGTTTGAAAACTATTATAAGGTCATTCCACTCAAACTCACCTGATGGGTTGGCAGGCACTATCAACTGTTTTGCAACTGTTTTGATTTCTAACAATCCCACATGAGTGCCATGAGCATACACGAAATGTTAGATACTTACTTATCATGTACGTACATTATAGTAATTGTGTACGTACATACAAATTCCGGGATTTGTTTATTCATGAAGCACCCTTACGCCTCCGTAGTGTACAAACTTTGCCTGCAGAAAGTCCATGTGCTGTGTGGCTCTTTTACAAACAATTGATTTCAATAAACTGCATAGACACCAATTACCTTAATCAATGATTTTTATTTTTTATTTTGTTTTACTTCATTGAGTTTAGAACACTTTTTGTTTCACACATGTAGACTGGATACAAAGTTTTATTGGGAACAATTTGTAGATTTGTCAGTAATGTCCCATGTTGTCAAATAAAAACTTGAAAAAGCAGTTTCAGGGAATTTTTTAAGGCGGACCAATTTATTTCAAACCGTTTCAAAAATTCCATCAGAGGTGTTATTTGTATATCCTTCTATCAGGTCACACATATGCACCTAGTTTTTGACCAAATGTAATACAAGAGCAATTGGACATTTCATTTAGGCACTTAGGGGGCTCAAAATTGTCAAAGAGTCATTCCGCATGATAACACTTATCTGTTTTTAAGGACTTACTCCATGCCCCTTACTGCTTGTATTATAGAAATCTAGTTGATTTGATACCTTATACCATGTTTAATATATTACAGCTAAATATCTTATCTCCATTTGTATATAATACTAGACCTCTAAAAGGGCTAAAAACACAAACAGTTAAATTTTAAGGGCGGGGCTTCAATTTGTTTGGGGTTCAAATCTCTAATGTTAGGGAGATGGATTGTAAAGAAGTGTAAGTGTTCTCGGCACCCAAATGGGATTAATGACATAAACAAGCAGAATCTGAGACGATGCATGCCAAACTCTTAGGTCATTTGGCAAAGATTGACCCTGGATACAACTTATTTGATAGCAGGAGTTGTCAAGTATTATGTATATAGTTGTTTGAATATAAATGTAAATAAAAATCATCCCATCCAGCTGTTTGAACTAGACAATATGATTGTCTTAATATGAATAATTCGCTTTTGCAAAGTAAAACAATTTAAATTAAAAATAATTACGATGTAATGGTAAAGGCATGATGTCCTATTATATTAACCATGTAATTAAACTTTAATAGATTTTCAAAACTTGATGGTGAAAATAAAGTTTCTACGTTGTGATGAAACTAAAACTGGCCATGTAATGGCGTTGCCTCTTAAGTGGCTATTTCTTTTTTGAAAACTATTATAAGGTCATTCCACTCAAACTCACCTGATGGGTTGGCAGGCACTATCAACTGTTTTGCAACTGTTTTGATTTCTAACAATCCCACATGAGTGCCATAAGCATACACGAAATGTTAGATACTTACTTATCATGTACGTACATGATAGTAATTGTGTACGTACATACAAATTCCGGGATTTGTTTATTCATGAAGCACCCTTACGCCTCCGTGGTGTACAAACTTTGCCTGCAGAAAGTCCATGTGCTGTGTGGCTCTTTTACAAACAATTGATTTCAATAAACTGCATAGACACCAATTACCTTAATCAATGATTTTTATTTTTTATTTTGTTTTACTTCATTGAGTTTAGAACACTTTTTGTTTCACACATGTAGACTGGATACAAAGTTTTATTGGGAACAATTTGTAGATTTGTCAGTAATGTCCCATGTTGTCAAATAAAAACTTGAAAAAGCAGTTTCAGGGAATGTTTTAAGGCGGACCAATTTATTTCAAACCGTTTCAAAAATTCCATCAGAGGTTTTATTTGTATATCCTTCTATCAGGTCACACATATGCACCTAGTTTTTGACCAAATGTATTACAAGAGCAATTGGACATTTCATTTAGGCACTTAGGGGGCTCAAGATTGTCAACGAGTCATTCCGCTTGATAACACTTATCTGTTTTTAAGGACTTACTCCATGCCCCTTACTGCTTGTATTAGTGAACTCTAGTTGATTTGATACCTTATACCATGTTTAATAAATTATAGCTAAATATCTTATCTCCATTTGTATATAAAACTAGACCTCTAAAAGGGCTAAAAACACAAACAGTTAAATTGAAAGGGCGGGGCTTCAATTTGTTTGGGGTTCAAATCTCTAATGTTAGGGAGATGGATTGTAAATAAGTGTAAGTGTTCTCGGCACCCAAATGGGATTAATGACATAAACAAGCAGAATCTGAGACGATGCATGCCAAACTCTTGGGTCATTTGGCAAAGATTGACCCTGGATACAACTTATTTGATAGCAGGAGTTGTCAAGTATTATGTATATAGTTGTTTGAATATAAATGTAAATACAAATCATCCCATCCAGCTGTTTGAACTAGACAATATGATTGTCTTAATATGAATAATTCGCTTTTGCAAAGTAAAAAAATTTAAATAAAAAATAATTACGATGTAATGGTAAAGGCATGATGTCCTATTATATTAACCATGTAATTAAACTTTAATAGATTTTCAAAACTTGATGGTGAAAACAAAGTTTCTACGTTGTGATGAAACTAAAACTGGCCATGTAATGGCGTTGCCTCTTAAGTGGCTATTTCTTGTTTGAAAACTATTATAAGGTCATTCCACTCAAACTCACCTGATGGGTTGGCAGGCACTATCAACTGTTCTGCAACTGTTTTGATTTCTAACAATCCCACATGAGTGCCAGAAACATACACGAAATGTTAGAATCTTACTTATCATGTACGTACATGATATTAATTGTGTACTTACACAAAAAGTGCGGAATTTGTTTATTCATGAAGCAGCATTACACCTCCGTAGTGTACAAACTTTGCCTGCATAAGGTCCAGGTGCTGTGTGGTTCTTTTGTAAACAAGTGATTTCAATAAACTGCATAGACAGCAATTACCTTAATCTAGGAATAATTTTAGTTGTTGTTTTTATTATATTTTTACATCATTGAGTTTACACAGTTTTATTGGGAACAATTTGTTGATTTGTAAGTAATTTCCAACGTTGTCAATTGAAAACTTGAAAGGCTGTTTCGGGGGATTTTTTAAGGTGGACCAATACTTTTCATACCGTTGCACAAATTCCGTCAGAGGTGTTATTTGTATATCCTTCTATCTGGTCACACATTTGCACCTAGTCTTTCACCATTAGGCCTGATCTATTTAGTGTTTCAAAATGTTTTGAATCAATTTTTCTAGAAATATGAATTCACAAAAAGAAAAATTTTGTCATAGGTTTAATCTACAGACCTCCTGGTCTAGCTGTTTCTATTTTCTCGGAAGAAAAATAATGTAATTGTTGGTACAATAATGTCCAAAAACAAAATATGTTACGTTTTAGGTGATTCCAATATAAACCTGCTTAAGAGTAATTCCAATAACCCAACTCAGGAGTTTCTAGATACCTTATATTCACACTCTTTTCGCCCTACCATAGACAAACCAACAAGAATCACGCACAACACAGCGACCCTATTTGACAATATTTGACAACAGCGTAGACACTCACCAAGCAGAAATTGTTACCTCTGGGCTAAGTGACCATTTGCCTATATAGTCTAGTCAATCTGTGCCCAAAAATGGCTTGACCTAGACAAAATTGCAACAGAAATGATTTTTTTGCAAGTGTCTCTTGAAGCCCTCCAAAACAACATATCCAAAAAGTAGAAAAAAGGAAGTAGGGGAAATATGCCTAATTTGCATAAATTTAAAATTGTCGTTTTTCCCTTTATTTTCAGTAATATATGGACGCACACCCTCTAATGCTAGTAGAAATCTTATTTTTTCCAGACAATGAGAATGGTCACTGCATATTCTCCAAACACATACGACCAAGACATTTTCTCGTTAAAATCAATTTATCGCTAGTTAATATGAATGTAAGATAATTATACAATCTATTTTCCAGCAAGTAACACATATGGGTATCATATGGGGAAAACATGGGCTAGCCCTTCTGGGCAGAATATGCAAGTGCCCATATGGGTATCATTATGGGGAAAATCTGGGCAATCCCATATGGGCAGAATATGCAGTGGTCCATATGGGTATTATGTTGGGAAAACATGGGCTAGCCCATATGGGCAAAATATGCATTGTCCCGCGTGGTTATCATATGGGGAAAACATGGGCATTCCCATTTTGGCAGAATATCCTAAAGACCAAATATGGGAAACTATGGACAATCCCATACGGGCAGGAAGGCTCATATTGGTGTTGTATTAAAAATATCTGGGCAAAGATAATTCAAAGAAAGACCTCAGCCATGGGAGACCTTAGCCATTAAGGGGTTACTATTCTAGTTTAGAATAGATAGGTTTAGTTTAGCAAGCCCAAGAGTTTATGATCCTTCCAATCGATTTTGTAATTTCCTCCGGACAAACCTGGGTGAAACAATTATGGAAAGGCCCAAATAAGAATTACCTATAGGAATTACCTATAAGCAATCCCTTGTGGGCAGTGACATAAAAAGGTACATTTGGTTATCCAATAAGAACGACCTAAGCAAGCTTTGGGGGTAGAATATGCAAAGACCCTTTTGGGTACAATATTCAATTAGGTTTAGGTTTATTATTGATATCTCAAAAAAAAATACACGACAGAAGTTAAATAGACTTAAATTGACGTGAACTGTTTACATTGTTTAAAAACTACAAAAGTTAAAAATTTAAACGATTTAAACAGTAAACCTGAAAAGCGATATAACCAAAAATACTAGGCTAGATACTAGACTGCTCAAAAAGCATCGTAAAAAAGTAGCTGGTGACTAATAAGACAAAAACTAGGCAAGCAAAGAACGGAATTGAAATTGGACCTAATAGCCGTAGCAATATTTACAACAGTAAAAGGAGAACACTAGAAAATCACACTGACGTAAAAAGGAGAGGAAGTGCTGTCGACCTACATGTACTACAATTGACCCAACCTCCAAACCCCAAGTTTACAAATTTTACAACAAATTTACTTGCTGTTAGAGTTACTAAGAGAGAAAAAATAGCCTTCATTAGTTACAGTTTATTATTTAACAGTCTCACCAATGTTGGAACACTGGACATTTTATATCTCTGAGTTCTCATTTGGGGCAAGTGAATGTGGTGTGAGTTTCTCAGTCCAGTGCGGGTGAGTGTTTGGCGTTCAGGGGGGAACAAATCACGGTGTCGCGAAGAGATTATGATAGATTTGGCAAAGTCTGTAAGTATTTCAGCTCTCCTCGATGCAAGGGAGGGAATACCAATATCTATTAAGAGATCCTCATAATGATGCCGGTCAGGAAAAGTGATGATTCGAAGAGCTCTACGTTGTACCCTTTCAATACTAACAGACTGCTGATTTGTTAGATTACTGCTCCACACAGGAGCACAAAACTCCAGCAGCGGACGGATGTACGCAGTATATTATGTAGACAAGATCACTGAGAGGGACACCATTTCGCTTCAATTTGCTTAAGATATACAATCGGCGAGATGCACGCGAGATCATCTGTTGCACTTGAAGATCCCATCTAAGATCAGATTGGATTATCACACCAAGCAGGCGCAGTGAAGACACATATTCTAAAACTTGATTATCCATTGTGATCACAGGAGTAGGGATATTATTATGTAAGAAACTAACTTCAATCACTTTACATTTTTCAGCCTTGGGTTTCATGGAGTTAGTATGGCTCCATTCTGACACAGCATCCACATGAGCTTGTATATCACTGGTATCCGATTTGTGGGTGATTTCAGCAATTGTGAGGTCGTCGACATATTTCCATCTTTTTTCGGTTGTCATGGCAGCATCATTTATCATGATTAGGAAGATCACTGGACCAAGTTTAGTTCCTTGAGGGACCCCACAAGACAGTCTAAGCTCAGATGAGGATGAACCGCAATATCGAACTGTCTGCGTGCGGTTTGAGAGAAAATCTGCGATCACAGGAATGACAGATGGATTAACCCCCACTTCGATTAACTTGTGGAGTGCTTTTGTATGATCTATCAGATCAAAGGCTTTCATGAAGTCTATTGTACAAATAGTAGCATAGTGACCCGGCTTATCAAGGCCCCTGTAGATCTCATCCAGCAAACTGATGAGATAGTGGTTCACAGAACTGCCTTTCATGTTGCCAAATTGTCGTGTCGACTTGATCTTTGATGTCAGCCATCACCCACCCAGCAAGGAAACTTTCAAACACACGTGCTAAAATCAGAGTAATAGAAATAGGTTGGAGTTGACTGTATTCAGTGACTGGGGATGACTTCGGCACAGGACAAACAGATGTCGTTTTCCAGTTGCAAGGGAAATGGCCGCCACGAAGACAATCATTGAAAATTATAGTTAGGGGCTCTGATATCTCGTAAGCAAATTCCTTCAACAACCGAATAGGGACATCCGTTGGGTGACCAGACTTTGTCGCATTCAATTTACGAAGCTTATTGTAGACCTCTTGCCTAGCAATGATTGGAGGAGGGAGGGCAAGAAGGTAGGAGGGTAGAGCACACAAGTCAAGGCTTGGTAATTCATTGCATATACGAGCAAAGTGACAGTTTAGTTCATGAGCAGTATCCGATGATGATTCCTGTGTGTCCAATCGGAAAGGTGACAACTTGTGCATACCAGTCAAAGATCTAATCTGTTGGTGCCATTTGCCAGGTTCTGTGCATAGGAGATTTTCTTGGCTCGCAGAATTTCTCGCTGAACGAGGTTACGCGATTTTTTATGGCGTAAATGTCATCTTTTTTGAATTGAGCATCGCGTGTGACAATAAGTCGTCTTATACGGTTATTCATCCATGCTTTGTCACTTGGTCTGTGGATAGAGGTGATTTCTTTAAAATGATATCTGTACTGGTCTGTGATAATCTGCTGGAACCAGTCAGCTTTCACACTAGCATCAATAGTTCATTAATTTCACTCCAATCTGTATGTGTTATCCACTGTCCAAGACATCTCACAGCAGAATCACGAAAGGGTCGACTGGTACGTCGAGAAACAGTTTTCTGTTGGTTGTAGTCATTTTGAGGCTTTAGTGAAATGACACAATGATCACTTTTACCGAGAGGTGCGCAGATCACAGGGTCACAATAGCTACTCTTCACGTCAGTGAAAATCTTGTCTAGGGTAGCAGATCCTCTGGTAGGCATGTTGACAATTTGTTGCAACGAAGTATGGAGTTCGATAGGCTTGGTATCAAGGTCGTTGAAATCTCCCATTATTAGCAATGAAATATTATCAAACTGGACACGAACAGTGTCAACAATATCAATGATGTATGTGGATAATTCATCCTGGTGGGGTGACCGAGGTGGGCAATATGTTACACACACAAGAATGTCATCTTTCAGGGGGAGGGACGCTGAAGATTTCAATTTAACCCACATGATTTCGATGTTCTTGGGTATATTGCTTTTAAACACGCATAGAGTAGCATTTAGATCATATATTGCTGTATATTGCTTTTAAACACGCATAGAGTAGCATTTAGATCATCGCGTACATAGAGAGCTACACCGCCTCCAATACGGTTAGCACGATCATGATGAAACTGGTGATACCCTGGGAGAGGATAAGCTGTGGCCGGTTTCTCAGCAGAAAACCACTTTTCAGTCACAGCAATTAGATGAACATCATTATGATTCGTCTGTGTATTAACTTGAAGATCTTATATTTTATTACAAAGTGATCTTGCATTTAACAACAGAGTGGATGGCAAGTGTAGATTGGCTCTAAGATGGTCACTGTTTTGTTTTGTAACTGGCTTAGACCTCGAAGTACAGTTGATGAAAATCAAATTACCTATATCAATGTTCCTTGGTAGGGCTGTTTGCCGTGGTCTTGGTTGCACTGTTAATAGCGAATGTTGATCTTTTACAAAGGCTCGATGACCACGACTAGTTGGTTTAGCACTACATACGCCATTTTGTCTTAGAGCTTGATACACATTCAGTGCTACTGGTTGATGGTAACATAAAATTCCAATGGACAACAGCTCTCCTTTAGAGTAACACAAAACTGGCATTGTTAACATAAGATTAGTCCCAAAGTGCTGCAATAATGGCATGCATTGCAGGTACACAGACAAAGATGTTTAGTCAAGCAGGTAGAACAGCAAAAGTAGTGCAGAAACATGGCATACTGTAAGTAGAATCAGACTTACGAATCACAAAAGTCAGTTTTGTGGGTTGTTTCTCTAGTGGTCAGTAGATTCCTCACCAGTTTTTGAACATAGTGATAACAGGAAGCAAGAAATATAGACACAAAATACTAAAAAAACATGACATAAAGACAGAGCCTTCAAAACAGTGCAACCTGAGGCGCAACATGATATTCATATATCATGTATATATCATATATATATATATCATATATTCATATACCCATATGGGCCTACCCATATGGGCCTACCCATATGGGCCTACCCATATGGGCCTACCCATATATGGGCCCCATATGAATCCCAGGTGCAGGATCAGCAGGTGCCAATATGGTTTAACCCATAGGGGTCCCATATGTTGGCCCATATGGGACGACCCATTAAGCCCCACATTGGAATGCTACCTGGGATGCCCTATTTTACAGCAATTCTATATAAAACCATCGTTTTTTCATATTACCTCTAATATCAGCAAAATCTGTTGCATACCTATTTAAATCTTCGCAAAATTCTTAATTGTGATTTTTCTGAAACTGGGATAAACTAATTACATTTGGGGGTCGTAAACTTTATTGCAGCCTTTTCCTTTGATAGGAAATTCAAGCTCTCAATTGTTTAAGCACTGCATGCAAGTTAGAGTTACTTTTGAATGATTCCTGAAAGTGTAACGAAGTTGACAATTGTTTACTCGAATACCTTTGGCATAAGTGGAAATTGTATATTGGGATTACTAGTGATAAACACTGAGAGAAATGTCATACCAACGAGTCTGAAACATAATATTAGCGCAGCGGTCATTCAAATCAGATTATTATCTTACTAACTAGTGAGAATTTGTTTTTGGCGGGAAAATGGCGGCCATCTTAAAAAATGGCAGCCATCTTGGGTTTTTTCTTGCTCATAATGGGTTTGGAGAATATGTAGTGACCATACCCATGAAAAAATTGTGTAGAAAAAATAAGATTTCTACTAGCATTAGAGGGTGTGCGTACATATATTACTGAAAATAGAGGCAAACACAGCAATTTTTAATTTATGCAAATTAGGCATATTTCCCCTACTTCCTTTTTTCTACTTTTTTGATATGTTGTTTTGGAGGGCTTCAAGAGACACTTGCAAAAAAAATCGTTTCTGTTGCAATTTTGTCTAGGTAAAACCATAGATTGACTGGACTAATAGTCTTGTTTGGTCCTAGTTTTACTCAAGCCAACACTCCGAAAATGTTTTATTGGAAACGGAATACTAGTGATCGAAACGTCTCTTCCTTGAAGCATGAGCTCGAGACAGTCCAGTGGAATGAAATTGTTACTGCAGAAAATGTAAATGATTGTTATTCGCAGTTTGTTACAAAATTAAATGAAGTGTTAAATATGTGTGTTCAATATAAAAGATTCAAATGCAAAAAGACAGCGCGCAATCCCTGGCTTACCAAGGGTCTATTGAAATCAATCAGGCGTAAAAACAAGCTGTATAAGTGCTATCTTCGAAACCCAAATGAAACTAATAAAGGAAAAGCAAACAACTTTACTTCACTACTTCCTTAAAAAGGGACAAATTTAATTCAAGAAATACATTGAAAATAATCAGTAACGTATTAAACAAAACAAACAAAAAGTCTCCGGGTCCTGATTCATTTCATAAGAATAATTCTGTCTCAGATAACCCAAAACACATCGCTGAGCATTTCAACAAGTTCTTTACAAATATTGGTCCTAATCTAGCATCCAAGATTCCCGAATCCGGACTTAAACCCACAGATTTTATTGAAGGGGATTTTCCTAATTCTCTTTTTAGGGCCCCAATAACTAACAATGAACTTCTTAAATGTGTTAATGGGTTACCCTCCAGGAAAAGTCCAGGCCGTGACAAATTGGATACCTATCTCATTAAGAAAATTGGAACTCTCATTGTTAAGCCGTTATTAAACATTTTTAATTTGTCTCTGCTGTGTGGAATTATGCCCAATGATTTTAAGATTGCAAAAAGTAATTCCTATATTTAAAAACGGTGACCCTCAATTAGTTTGTAATTACCGTCCTATTTCTATACTACCATGCCTTTCCAAAGTGCTTGAGCCACTAGTTGCAAATCGTCTTGAAACCGTTATAACTAAGTATATATTCTAAGTAACTCTCAGTATGGATTTCGAGCTAATTTTTCAACTCAAATGGCACTTATAGACCTAGTTGGTAAAATCAGCTCGTCTATAGACAAATCAAACCACACTATTGGCTTGTTCCTGGACCTGTCCAATGCATTTGATACCATTGACCACGATATTTTACTCTCAAAACTTGATATGTATGGTGTTAGGGGAAAAACCCTGGATTGCTTCAGGAACTACCTTTGTGACAGGAAACAGTTTGTTGAATGGAAAAAATAATAAGTCTACACTTACACCAATCAAATGTGGTGTACCACAAGGCTCTATTTTAGGTCCAATACTCTTTCTTTTATACATAAACGATATATGTAATTCTTCAAAATTGTTCTTCTTTTTTCTATTTGCAGATGACACCAATGTTTTCTTTAGGCATAGTCATTTGAAGGAGGCAGTTTCAATTTTAAATAGAGAACTTCAAAATGTTTCCTTGTGGTTTAAATGTAACAAACTATCGATTAATGAAAGGAAAACATTCTTAATGTTATTTTCAAATAAGTACAAAGGTGTAAATACATATATTGATATTAATAATTATAAAATAAGTCAAGTTAATTCGTTCAGATTTCTAGGTGTCATAATTGGCATCAAACTTACGTGGAAGTCACACTGTCAAAAGGTTCATACAACAGTTTTCTCAAATTCTGGGTGTTCTGCGTAAACTTAAACTTGTTTTGCCTAGAAATGTACTATTTTCTATTTATAATACGCTGGCATTTCCCCATCTTCAGTATGGAATTTTAGCATGGGGAAACACTCATAATACTTACTTGAACAAACTATTAGTAGTACAAAAGAAATCGTTGAGAGTTATCACAAATTCTGGCTTTAGGGAGCATACTTCACCCCCTTTTTAGACATGTTAATACACTCAATGTTTTTGAACTGTAAAAATGTCACATAGGAATCCTTATGTATAATTTGAAAGTAACCTGTTACCAAGAAGCATAAGATCTCTCTTTAGGAGGAATATGGACGTCCATCTACATAACACTAGATCAGCACATAAAATTCATATTGGAAAAGCTAGGACCACATTGTTTAAGAATACAGTTAGACATCAAGGCCCCCTACTTTGGAATCAGCTCACCCCTTTACCTTTCTTTAGAACTGTGCACATCTAAGATGTAAACTCCTGAAATGGCATATGTACATATGATTACATTCCAATTATCAAGTCTTGTATTCAATTACTTATGTTTATTTCTCTTTTTTCCCTCGCTTTATGCGTTTTTTTTTTGTAAAAATCAATTATGTTTAAATAGTTCTAATAATTTTAAAACTGTATGCAATAACTAATTGTTTTCTTTCTAAACGAACTATTGGTTGCGATAAACATGTACACATCTCCTCATTCTTTTTTCTATAGTTATCATCGTTAATCTTAAATTGTTATTGATTCACTTATTAACAAAAGGGACCAGGGCCTGTAAGCCTCCATTGTCACCACTTGCATCAAATTATTGTATTGACTCAAAAGTGTCGAAGAGTCATTCCGCATCATAACAATTTCAGAAATGTTAGGGAGATGGATTGTAAAAAAGTGTACGTGTTCATGGCACCCAAAGGGGATTAAATGACACAAACAGGCAGAATATGAGACGATGCCTGTCAAACTCTTAGGTGATTTGGCAAGGATTGACCCTGTAGACAATTTATTTGTGAGCATGAAATGTCAAGCATTATGTAAATAGTTGTTTGAGTTTAAATGTAAATACAATTCTCCCAACCAGCTGTTCGAACTAGACAATATGATTGTCTTAACATGAATAATTCGCTTTTGCAAAGTAAAACAATATATAACAGAAGAAGCTTACGATTAAATGGTTAAGGCATAACTTCTTATTATACTTACCATGTAAATAAACTTTAATACATTTTCAAACCTTGATGGTGAAAACAAGGTTTCTACGTTGTGATGAAACTAAAACTGGCCATGTAATGGCATTGCTTCCCATGCGGGATTTGTATATTCATGAAGCAGCATTACACCTCCGTAGTGTACAAACTTTGCCTGCAGAAAGTCCAGGTGCTGTGTGGCTCTTTTACAAACAAGTAATTTCAATAAACTGCATAGACACCAATTACCTTAATCAAGAATTTGTTATTACGATTATGGAATAATTTATAGATAAAAAGACAGTTAATTAATAATTATTCTATGTCTGAGTGGTGGAAGCCTGTACAATTCACATAAATCAAGATAATCCACCTTACAATTATAAGCACTGCCATTAGTAAGCGTCCTTTGTACAAATTTGAGAAAACGGCATTGAACCCATTTTATCTTATGTGCCTGATGAGTGGAGATTGAATTAAAAACAACAGTACAATTCTCTAAGTTGGGTCTAATTAGTGAACAAAATAAGGTGCGAAGAACGTGTTCATCTTTCAGTGAGCGAAAATTCCGCCGTACCAGACCACTCATGCGGTTAGCTTTCTTTATAATATAATTAACATGGGGAACAAAGGTGAGCTTACTGTCAATAAAAATATCAATGTATTTCTGAACATCAACCCTATCTAGTTAGGTCACTTTGTGAAAATACTACGCTTTGAGTTAGGTCACTTCGTGGTATGAACATTTTACACGGGCGCCCGAACTGCGCGCGCTGTAGCGCAGAGTACATCGTTGGTAAAGTGGCGTATCTAGTTAGGTCACTTTGTGAAAAGACAAAACGGCAAATCTAGTGATACGTCGTTTTTAGTAATTAGTGTAATTACAAAACTATTACGTATTTAGTTCTGAAACTTGCTGAAAATGTTAACAGTAATGAGTATATTAATAATTTGTAAACAAAAATATTTGAAAAAGTGTGTTATTTTCTCAGTTAGGTCGGTCATTAATTATGGTTAACTCGATCAAAGGCCTTAGAGAAATCGGTATAAATCACATCCAACTGCTCTTTCTTATCAATAGCACAGTATGCCTCCTGTAATAATGATGTGACGTTTGTGGAACAATCCCTACCAGAGACAAAGCCGTGCTGTTGCTCAGAAATTGCAGGTCGTACATGAAACAAAATCTGATCAGAAAGAATTATTTCAAAAACCTTTGCTACCTGAGGGAGCAGAGAAATTGGTCTATAACTAGAAACGCTTCGTTTTTTAACTGATTTATGTATGGGAACAATATTTAAACCAGTGGACTTTGTGGTGGAGTGGAGTTAGTTTATATAGTCCATAAACTCATCCAAACTGTCTTGACTGCCACACCAGATGGAGAAAATGTCATCAATAAATCTCCACCAAACTAGTGGGCGGCTGGGGGCAGGGGACAAAAGTTTGTCAAAGACATTGGTTGAAAATTTAGGGAATGAAATACACAAACAAAAACAAATCAAACAGCTGTCGATATTGTTGATGTTTGACTGGAGTGTTATACACACAAATAAATAGAGGGTCTACTTTATTTCAGTGACATTAATATAATTATTCCTACACTGTAGGTGACAAATATCCACGCGTCCTATGGGAGCAGTGCTTAGCTGGGGCCCGCATCATGCTATATAAACAATCGCCGTCTGTTAATTTATATTAAGTTTCCAATCATACATCAAACAGCAACACTAAATCTTGCGACTAAGGATTGGCATGGGGCTGTTTGTGTTTTGCGTACTTGTTATGATTGTGGGGTCCGAGTCTGTAGAGAGCGATGGCTCGCATACTCTCAGTGAGAGCAGTGATTCTGCAAAGTGTGTGTGCCGGCCTGACATCACCATCAACCCACCCGTGTGTGGACCCTCTCCTCCCGTGAACCCCGGGACCCGCTGCAATTATTCGGCTGTTCAAGAAATAGTTTCAATAAAACAAAAGGTTACAACACGACAGCTGGAAGAATTGCAAATTGCAGTCTCTAACAATCAAGAAACGTTTCTCTCTGAGCTAGAAGATGCAAGACGTAGGATGGATAAGTTGCAAGTAACAGTCTCCAGTAGTCAGGAAAATGTTACCACTGATTTAATGCGACTAAGGCGACAGTTGGAAGAGCTGCAAGTCTCAGTATCTGCCAAACTTAATACAAGTAGGTCAACATTCACATCAAAATAAAAGACTTGTTTTGTTTCCTTTGCCAATTAATGATGACTCTTTTGTCATGATAACAAAACACCATGAAGGCAGCTTTTTTGTTTACAAAATTATTTATAAATTAACTGCCAATCTAGTTTCCTCCTCGGACTGATGTCGGGAAATATTTGCAATAGGTTTATACGCGACAGTGCGCAGTAGACGGCGTTAACGTGCAGAAATTCGAAATAACACATTTTATCGCAGAAACGATACAATGCTTCATGGGCAGAGAAATTGGTGTTTCATGTCATGCCGCCACCAATTCATGTTGTACCGGGCGATTTGAGAATCGTTTACAAAGTTGTTGAGTTAAATTGGTATACAAACATAGTGTTAAAAAGGTACCGTGGCTTCACAGAGGGTCATATGATTTTAAAAAGTAACTAGGCCTATTGTAAATTGTATTTCACTGTAGACCTAAATGTCCCATTGAATGATTGTAATGTCATTGTGTTTATTTGATACAGCTGAAACAAATATCAGGGTTTTTGTTTTGAAGTGTTTGAAAAACAAATATTTAAATGAAGTTTTCATTATGAAAGCATTTTTTTCGTTCTTATTTTTTCTTTAGGTTCTTCGGCCTTTTTCTTCAAGGATTGTTCAGACGCTCTAACAAGGGGTGAGACAAAAAGTGGTGTGTACGTTGTCAAACCGTCTGACTCCGGTGAACCCTTCCAGGTGTACTGTGATATGGAGACAGACGGCGGAGGCTGGACGGTAAGTTCATCGTAATATATATCTATTTTTAAAAAAGGTTTAAAGGTTTATGGAAAGAAGTCAAATTGTGGATGGTCTTTATTTAAAAGGTATTCCAGCGACGAAAGGACGGCAGTGTTGATTTCTATTTGGACTTTGCCAACTACAGTCGGGGATTTGGGGATCTACGTGGAGAG
Source organism: Leptasterias polaris (assembly GCA_037783415.1). NCBI lineage: Eukaryota > Metazoa > Echinodermata > Asteroidea > Forcipulatida > Asteriidae > Leptasterias > Leptasterias polaris. The sequence goes on from JAZGTN010000102.1 coordinate 6,477,907, forward strand.
TTCTGGCTCGGTAACGACAACTTGCACCGTCTGACTGCTCAGAGCGAAAATGAACTACGCGTTGATCTGTTGGATTTCCAAGGAAAGTCCAGTCATGCCGTTTACGGGTTGTTCAGGATCGCCGATGAGATCAACAACTACAGGCTCACGGTGGGGCAATATTCAGGAACGGCAGGTAAGAAAACACCCGATATGGTCAGCAATTGTTTCGCTTTCGGAAATTCGAAAACATTCATGTCAATCACATGATTTCATTCATTTCATTTCATTTCATTTATTAATTCTGGTTGTGAAGCCAAGGACTCTCAGAAAAGCGAACTTAATCACTGTACTAGCCAAGAACCCAGTGGAGAGAAGAAAATGAAGGAAGTTTCAGTTTTTCTATTGATGATTCAGATTCCATTTTCTTCACTGGTCATCAGTAAACTAAGGCAGTCTAGAAGCCCGTGCTACTTGTTATAGAATGCATAAAACAAGGTTAAAATCCTACCTGAGCCGACCGTTGATTATGGGACTCGTAAGCACACAGAGGTTTACACCATGTCTATTTCAAAATGTATTAACAAATGATTATGTTTTTATTCTCATTTAACTTTCGCTCTTTGACCGTTAGAAAATACGAACGAACTCAGTGAACTGAAAATATGTGTAATTTGTCTTCCAACAGGTGATTCGCTAACCTACAGTAGTGGGCAAGCCTTCACAACCAAAGACGTGGACAACGATGCTAAGATTACGGAAAACTGTGCCGTAAATAAAGGAGGAGCATGGTGGTATAAATTTTGCTCCTACTCAAATTTAAACGGGCGCTACGGTACAACGGTGAAAAATGGAGTCTACTGGTTCTACAGGAAAAACAACTATAACCCAGTTAAGTATACAGACATGAAATTAAGGATGAGGTCTTAAAGAAAGAATAACACATTTGTAATTACCGGAGGAAAAAAAACCCTGACATAATGTGAATACTCAACGATTATGAAATGTTAGACCATAACAACCCTCTAGAGAAATATTCTAGAGAAATATTTAAGAAAAGGTACTTGAAGCCCGGTAGAAACGCGCACATCATAATAGCAAACCATGAACAGTAACCGTCGTTTGTTTTCACTGGCCATCAATGTGATGAATCATGATTTTCATTTCAAACTATGAGGCTGTGATTTATTTATATATTTATTTTCTGAAGACATTGTGCAGCCTGCTAATGTTATTACTCACAACTAAAACTTTCCTGCGTTCTAACAGGAATGTCCTAAAGTCTACGTTTGATAAACTCTCGTTATGAGCGAGAACAAACGCGATTTGAAGGTATTATACTGGATTGCTAGAGCTGACAAAACAGTCGCCGACAGTGTTCATGTTTTGTGTGATCCAATACACATGAAATAACCCCAGAAAATGTGTATACTCATTTTATTTACTCCTAAAGTCATACTAAGCTTAATATAAAAGAGTTTGATCCTATATCATTTCAAAGCTTAGGTCATAAAGTTATCGAAAAACGTAATTAGCTGAACATCATTTATTAATTTACGTAAATATAATGACATAAATATTTGATTAGCAAATCTTGAGACACCAATATCTATGAAAAAATAATAACAAAATACAAAAAGTCCGATCATGAAACTTGTTTACGGTTATATACTTGTGGGATACTGATTAACTGTTTGTTGGCCTAAAATGACGGACGACGTCACTATGACATAATTTATGTTTGTTCCGTCTTCTAGGTTATAACACTTCACATTTCATTATAAAAGATGACCCACTGTAACCTTTACTTCCGGTTCAAACAGGAAACTCTCAAATTCAAAAAATAGTATCTCCTGAACCAAATGTCACCAATTCGTAATATTTGTGCAGTTTCGTAGCTTACAGCACACGTGACATTTCATACAAATGAATAACCCCACTTCCGGTTTAAACAGGAAGCGTTACAAGTAAAGCAAAATAATGTATCCCGATGTCAAAAGTGATTTTTTGTTTTGGTGCTGTCTTGTAACATTTGACATACTCTACATACTTTGACCTTTCATTCTGGTCTAAACAGGAAGTCACCAAAAAATGTCATATCTCCTGAAACACAAGTCATAAATTAATAATCTTTGTGCCGTATGGTACCTTATTGCATAGTACGAATAAGGGTCTTATAGCACATGCTTCAGTTAGAATGAAGGTAAAATTAGCGTCAGGTCAGGCTCAGTTTAAAATCAGTTTTAGAGTCAGTATCAGAATGAAGATCAGATTAAGGTCCCTTTGCTGAGCGGAAGGGCCGTTTCAAGGTACCACATAATCACTAATTAAGTTATTTATTCAAAGTGTAATGACTTGGGTGAGTCAAACTTCTTGAAACCCTATAATGGACAATTTCACATATTACCTAAGGCCCAATTTTTTCTTATTATTTGTTTTACAGTCGGGGGTGTTTTCGCACCGCTAAAAGCTTAGCTAATTGGGGTTATAAATCAATTACTGGGTAACTAATTGACTAACAATTTTCTTAGACAATAGCTGGGCATGTTTAAAATTCACTTAGATATACAAATAATAGGAATTGCACATACGTTTTTGTTAAATATATAACTAGATTAGGTATTAGTAAATATTGGCTCTTTCGCTCCTCGGCGTAAAGTCTGTTTGGATAATCAATCAATTAATGAGTAAATAGCTAATTAACTCAAATTTAATTTAATACAAAAGCTGGGCATGCAAAGAAGTCTTTAACGGTAATTTTTTTAGGGAAATACACATAACATATTTGTTGATTACCTTTAATAATTAGTGTGGTATGATTCAGAGGCCCTTTCAAGAATTTCCGTTTATTAGGCTCTTTACTCATTTAAGGGAATAAGGCACAATTAATGTCAAAGTTAGGGCCTGTCAAAGAGGAAGTGTCTTCTGTCTGAAAGTCAGGCTGACTTTAAAAGTCAGGAGCGTTTAATCAAAGTATAAAACAAAACAACTTTGTGTTTGTTCACAGACACCTAGTGTTGATTGAAACAGCCGAAATCAGCTGTTGTGGTTTTGTTTACGAAACTTACATTGATCCTTCTGATGCTCTAGCGCCCTCTTTTGAGTGGCCATATATCATTTAATGTAACACCTTGTCAACTTTTGTTAGGGAATCAGAAATTAGGCTATACAGAGTGCTCCTTTAATTTAGTTGTGAGAGTTTATTCACGTATCTGCATGATGAAACTTAAATTAGTGCGTGTTTTATTGTTTTAATCAAAGCCTTATAAATACCGCTGTTGTGTATTTGGGTTAGTGTTTATTCTGTAATCATAGTGAGTTTATTATTATTAGTCAGACTAAGATTATTTTATTGGTATACAATTATTTTCTTGTTAATTGATCATCGCACCTGGCGCATTGATAACTCAGTGGGATATAAAGTGGTCAGTCCACTGTGGGCCATAGAGTGAAGGGAATTTTGGACGGAAGACTTGGAGAGCTCCGGTTTATGGTTGGAATATTAAATCATACCGGTTTCTTCGGGAATGTGTATCTCCCTTTAGGAAGATAATTGTGCCAGGAACTCCCTTGAATTGTCGATGTGCCGGGTGTCGGTGAGTCATATTGTTAAGTTTTTATCTTTAGAATTGTTGTTTTCGGTCAGATTATTATTATTTTAAGAACAATGATAACTATAAGTAAATGGTTTGGAGTATTTTGATTTCAGTGGTGTATACAAACTTTCTTTAGGTGTTGGCCTAGGGGCGATTTGCCGCCTATTCACGTGCTAGTTTCGTTTCATGAATTCACTCAGTTTTGGTGTTGGGTGAGTTTTCCCATCAATTTTCAATCATAGCTCTATAAAGTTTCCATTTCAAATTATCTAATTGTATTCAAAACAGTTATTGTTTAAGTTTATTTCAAAGTTATGTGATTATACTCAAAGCAACGTTTATTTATTGCTTCTTTCTTTTATTAGGGATTTGCATTGACGTAAAATAAATGGAGGAATTCATTAATACAAAAAATATATTAGTTTCTCTAGTAAGTGATGTTTATATTGATTTATTTACTTGTTAATAATTGTTTTACTTAATATTAACAAATCGACACTGGTTAAGAGTGGACAAACAAGGGAAGAAAACGCTTTTGGCGACAAAAAACAGATTAGTTTGGAACCGAAAATGAAGCCCAATTAATTTGTTTACAAGAATTTTCGAATCTATAAAAAAGTCCAGTCCTTATTCTCGTTTGGGCTTTAATGCTGTATCCGTTAATACTAATAAGAAGAATACTTGGTTCTTATACAGCGCTTAATCCCACTCCTAGTGGATTTTCAAAGCGCTCAGTATTTTTCCTGCAAGGTATGTGGAGAAACGTTTTTAAGTTTGAGACCTTTTTCCTGTATAGCACCATGAAATGGTTTACGAGGTGTTGTGGCTCAATGTGCAGCCGATCAGACCAGGAATACCGGTGCGAACCCCTTCTATTTAGTATCTCGTTAGTATCTGAACATTATTTGATTCCATTATCAGACATTTTGGAACAAATCATATTGTGACAGCTTAACTATTTCTTGTGAAGTATAAAAAATGCTCCCCCACCCTGCGAGTAGCGAATGGTCTCAAGCGGTAGAACAATTAATCTAATTTTGTTAATTAAAACACTTTAATTTATTTTTTTCCGCTGAACTTAATTTTCATCCAACCCTGAACACCCCTCAACAAAGTGGCTGAACCGATTTTGCCCTAGAGGTCGTTCACCGGGTAGGCCAGCTGTCACAAAGTGGGTCTGCGCAAAGGCGGCAATTCCCTTGTGTACAAAAATTTCCGCTATTGCATAATGCACACACGCTGTCTGTCATATGTCTGTGAATGGAAACCAGAGCTGTTTGTTTACAATCCTGACCAGAAATACTCTCAGGGTATATCTAGGTGACCTGGTTACTGCTTGTTTTCACCTTGTGGCTGTTTCATTTGGCTGTTTCATGTGTCAATTTCACTAATTACATAATGCGCCTACCGCGTGAGCCACCTCGTTCCTCGGTTCCGCTATTGCATGCACACACGCTGTCTGTCATATGTCTGTGAATGGAAACCAGAGCTGTTTGTTTACAATCCTGACCAGAAATACCCTCAGGGTATATCTAGGTGACCTGGTTACTGCTTGTTTTCACCCTGTGGCTGTTTCATGTGTCAATTTCACTAATTACATAATGCGCCTACCGCTTGAGCCACCTCGTTCCTCGGAGCAAATCACCAAATATTCGCTTCTCGCAGGGTTAATATAAAGTGCGCCACCATGTGCCACTCTATTCGTCTTGAAGTGTTTCACAGCGCCCTCGTTTTTTACCTTACTGAAGGAGGGGGTGATGTCATTATGTTCGAATCACAATACGGACAATCATGACTCATACAAGGGGGGACGATGGCACTTTATCCACCCACAATGCATGTTTGCATCTACCGTACCGTGGCCCATCCAACTAATCAATTCCACTTTCTTAGCTAAGAGATAATAACATTGGTTTTACCTTACAAGGGAAAGTATACGTTGGTAATCACTTTAAAAATTAATGGCAATAACAACGTATTGGCTAGAAGCCTACCGCAGCTTAATATAGTATTTTGAAAAAACAGTTTACTTCGAAGAAATGTAGTTATGTAAAAAGATATCAATTTTTATGACCAAAATTTGAATCTGGGAAACGTTTCTGTCAAAAACTTTTAATGCATCAAGAACCAGTCTAACTTTTATAATACCGTACGTTGAGTGATGCTTGATATATTTGCCCAAGTAATCAATACTGATTATGGCATCTCCAAAATGACATCTCCAAAGTTGTGTTCTTAAATTTATAGGATTCATGCACTAGGGCCAAAAAGTGTTATTGATGAAATAGGCTGTGCGTGGTAACATGCCTTGGAGATACAAAACGCACGGTACGATTGATCTGATTGTGGATATGTTTACGATCGTGTCCAACAATATTTGAAGTTTCGTCTGCAACTGTATATCTGATTGTGTTTAGGCGCCATGTAAAGAAAGATGTGAAGTCAGAATGGGGCGGGAACAAGTCTTGCATTGATTCCGCTGGTTGTAGAAACAACATTAACAGCAACACGGTACGTTGGTTTCGCGACTAGCTGTGTTTTCAGCTTGGTCTCTTCACCGGCTTCACAAACACAGCCAAGACAACACGTATACAGGGCGAGAACTCGAGTATATAGAGGGCGCCCGGGGCGTTGGCTGCGGGATGGCGACTGGAAACCCGAACGATCTCATTATGATGGGGAACAGTATTTCCACCCTCGGGCTATACTGGTCAACGTTCACTTCATTAATTCAATAAATAAAACCACAATCGTAAAGCATGACACATTTAGAATTAACCGCGCGCTGTTCATTGAATATTCAAATGCAAGAGTATACAGTATTTCTAAGTCACAAGATGCGATGCATCAATGCGGTACATGTTTCTCTGTTATTCGACAGAAGACCTACGTGCAATTACAAGTCAAAACTAAACACACAATATTCCTAAGCAGAGAAAAATATTAATATTTCATATAAACGACGACTCACCAGTGAGACGAAAGTGTAATGTAAACACTGTGACTTGACAATTTTATAATGCTGAATATATACACCAGTAGTAATCAAAGCCCAGTAGGCCTACCCACACTTTGTGTGACCCAACATAATACATCAACTAACAAAATATATATTTAAAAAAAATAATGTGTAATTTTAAGCTCAACCAGTCATCTGAATTACTAGCAATTAGTAAAATTCCACAGAAACTCATAACTGTTACCTTTTGCTTTCAAACATTGAGATTTGGTTTCGTGAGCTCATAGTATTTCAAGTGAAATTTGTTACTATTTACCATGACTGTCTTACATTTATGTTGTGCCAATCTAAGACAAATGCTGTGCATACCATTTTAAATAGTTAATGAATAAATCAAGAGAAGAGCGCCCTCCTTCTGTTACGAGAAGCAAATTATTGCCTGTTGCCGAAGTTTGGTGCAGAGCGGGAGACACTTGGTCTGTTTTCATCCATACGTTAACAGCACGCGAGATAACCGATTTTGCACTGAATTATACATTGCAATAGGTATGAGAACCATCGCTCTTTTTGACGAACCTACGAACTACCGGCAAACTTCAGGACAGTCGAATTAAAAAAAAAAAAAATTATAAATTGCAGATTTAGATTCACTTGAATTTATCTGTTTCCGAGAGCCGTGACCAGCTTTCCCTTCCGCCCCCGCTCCATGAAAAAAATAAATGGCTCTTTATCTTTTCTGAATTTTTGAACATATTTCCTGTCTAAATTTGAAAAGGTGTCTATTTAAATTTATATTCAATTTGACTCGTCAGACAATAAATAAATAAATACATAAATAAATAAACAAACAACGAAATCATTAAACTGATCATTATACTTCTAATTGTGTATAATAACTTGAGGCCAAGGTGTCCCTTTTTACCCTGCTAGGAACGTTCCCCCTCTTCCCCTTTCCCCGCTATATTCCCATATCCTTCCTAATATTTGAGGTATCGTAAGTACAGCAAATAAAACAAACAACTCACATGATAAAAGTAATATGAGACTACGGAAAGCTAGGTTGCAGCAGACTTACCAAGTAATTTTCAAATTTTGACGTAGTTCTGAGCAATGGATTTACCTTGTAAGGCTGCCACCTAGCGAGCCAAAAGTCCCCGAGTGTATTAACGAACACTATAAAAATTGACTGTTTTCATTGTACACATAGCACATGTTTAACTAGCCCTGGCGGCCTTTCACTTTCGTAATACACTACAGTGACGTCCTGGAGATCAGGGGCCGATTTCACTAACGCGTTTTGATCATCGCAAACGCCGAAACCGATCGCTAAATCCAAAAACCATCGCAACTTGGCGATGGATTTTGAATAACGATTTCACTAAATCTTTGCGACGAACTTACTCATCGTAAAACAATTATTAGCGATGAGCAACTTGCGATGACTCGTTAGTGTCCGCAAAGTATAAGTTCATCGCAAATTTATGATAAATTGCGCCGTTTTGTGCTTAGATGTTATTATTGGTGTACGTCTTGACGGTAGTTTGTCCGTGAATTAAAGAGTAAAATTACGTTATTTTCATTCCCAGTCTTTTACTGGGAGACTCGGGAAACCCTTAATCTCTTAACGAGAGAGCTTAAAATCGGTAAAAAGGAGATCTCCATCTATTGGGTTCAATTATTTTAGCCAGCATTTTGGCCTAAAATTAATGTAGGCCTATTGATATTGCATCAAGAATTCAGCCTTTCCAATTTAATATCATGTACCACTTCGGTGACAACACTTTTGACGTCATTCTATACATGATTTAACCAGTTTTGTAAAATATTCATAAATCTCTACGTTACATTATTATTATTTACAAAATGTTAAAAAATTAATTATATTAATACAAATGAAACAAGTTGAATATGATTTCATGTGAACCTTTTTTAAATGAATGCTTATAGAATGCTTATAGTTTAAACATTAATATAGTCCACCTGTTGTTATTTTTGATGCACCAGCATGAAAATTATTTACATTTAAACTGCAATTTATGCATTTCGTTTTTAATCGAACCGCGGCAACAACATTTTGACATTAATACGTCCACCATGCGAGGGCCGACGATTTTTTGGCGGGCTATGTCAAAGGTCACTACATTTAGCCTCGTACAAAACATTTATTTTCCTTTTAATATCATCGCAACTGCGATGACTTTAGTGAAACGCAAAATCATCGGCGTCGCAAGTGCGATGGATTTGCGGTTTGCGATCTCATCGCAAGTGCGATAGCGATGATCGCAAATGGGGACTTTAGTGAAATGGGCCCCAGGTACCATTTCTGGGGCGGAAAAATTTCAAAGTTTCATAAGTCAAATCTTACCTGCAAGAAGCCACTAACTTCACTAGATTCACATTCCATGGCGGTATACATTTTGCTGCGGTGGGTTTTAAATTGTGTGATAGATACTCATTTTCCAAAACAAAGAGTCATCTTGTCAGTGGGGAAAACATTTTAAGTCTCTAACCTCACAATAAAATGGTGTAAATTGCCATTGCAATAGGTACCCTTCCAGTGCAAAATACTTTAACATCTAAACCATCTGATGACATCATTCTGAGAAAGAATTGGTCTCTACATTTTATAATAATAATAATTAGTTCTAATAGGGAGACCGCCAACATAGGGCTAGATAAGAGCACCGGATCCAAGCTCTGGTGTTTCTGATCAGCAATGTGGGTTCGAGTCCCGGTCGTGACACTTGTGTCCTTGAGCAAGACACTTAACTATAATTGCTTCTCATCACCCAGGAGTAAATGGGTACCTGTGAGGGCAGAGATGGTTCTTGTGATTGATTTAGCTTGATGCGCTACATATTTGGCAGCACAGGCTGTATACTCCCCAGGGAGCTGAGATGGTTAAAGGAATTACACAAAAATGGCCCAGTGACCAGGGGTAATAATGTTGAAGCGCCATGAGCGTCACTGAGTGACGGACCTGAGCGCTATTATAAGAAGCCACTATTATTATTATTATTATTATAGCTCAGTTGGTAGAGCGCCGGCACGTCAATCCGGAGGTCGTTGGTTCAAATCCCGCTCTAGTAATTTTTTCCTTGTTCAACCCAAAATCAATAATAATTAGTTCTTATAGCGCATTTTACAATAACGTCTCAATGTGCTTTACATGACTTCACATTTTCGTACGGGGATCGCAAAATCGAATTGGTCATTTCCCTTCCTCTTTAACATTATGTTGCGATAACCCGTGATCGTGATCTGCTAGCTAAGGGTTATCCGTGTCAAGGGGTAAAAACGCAGAGGCAGAAACCTCAAGCATTGTGTTTGCGTGGTCCTGTATTGTTTTATAATTTTAAAGAGGTCCTCTGTTGGGTCCAAGTTGAAAAAGATAAACATTTCGGGTCCATTGTTTCATTGTGTAAAATACCTAATCAAGGGACTTCCGTAAGCCTTCAAGTATGTGTGCGAGCCGCTGATTCGCACACTAAATTCTTCGTGGAACATATCGTATTTGTTACATCCATGTGAAGACACATTTTAAACTTCTCTTTGACCCTGCTGTTAACATCTTCTATAAAACTGTATGCTCAACATTTCTTGTGGAACACCCCCGTTTTAAGAATTTCCCTATGGATACCTTATATTTCCCTATTTTGTTTTGTTTTCGGTCTTCAAAGGTAGCGTATGTTAAAACACCCAGTTAAAAAAGTTCCCTAAGAAAGATTTTTTTTTTCATACTGTTTTAAGTCTCATAACAAAAAGTTTTTATTATGTTAGATGGGAACACAAAAGGATCAAAGTCTTAGGTGGTTTGATAACATCGCACTTACTTAGGCATATGAACCTCTCGTATACAAACATAGCGATATATATTTATATTCAATCCTAAAGTGTTGCAGGCTTTAAGTGCCTATTTATTGTGTTATTTTAGTAACAGTTCCCAAACGCAGTTTGTCTTTGTAATAAACCATAAAATTGCAGTCCTCATTGTACACCCAAATTTACATTATTTTGAGTATAACATTATAGTTTGTTTAAGACCATTTTGTTTAATTCAATAACATAAATTTACAACAAATTTCTTTACAATCGTGGAACCTGTTTTGAGCGAGAATGACAGACAGACTGTGACTATTTTGTTAGTTCTTACTCAATCATACATGTTAAGCAATTATTTCTTTTTGTGGCTATTGAAATGCTATATTTTTTCGACATTATCAGATGGATGATGCACACAGGAATGTTCTTGACAAATAGAGAGCTCTTATATTTTAGTTCATTATTATTATTGTTTGTTTTATTGTCAATTTACGCATCATCAGATAAAGAAATTGGAAGGGCCTACAGCAGTTAATATGAACAAAAACCTAATAAGCTTAATTAACATGTAGTCTCAACTGATGTATTGCCAATTTCCGGTCGAGCTTAAAAGATCAACGCCTCAGCGCGAGTTTTTACCAGCAAACGATTTAAAACTATGGGAAGCCATAAATGCAAAGCAAAACAGAAATCCACAGTTTGTAACAATGTCACACAACCATCACCAATTGTGGTAAGTTTGTTGTAAACAAAGCAACAATCATGATTATGTATTGTTTTAAATACAATGTTTGACAAAATGTTTAATTTGGTCACATTACCTGTTAACACGATTGAAAGTTTTGCAACATTTGGCCGCCCATGCCAACCAGCGTGGCTTGTTTAGCAACAAAAGGAATGTTTATAATGATGGGGCAGTGTCACGTTGTGTCCATTTCTGGTAATGAAGGAACTCTTGACGTCGCAAGCGATAGCTCCGCCCTTCGTCGTGCCAAGGTGTCCAAAAACTTCGCAACCTGAACAGCCAGCTGTATATCTTGTTAGCCTTGCAGCTTCGCTTCTAATGTTTGTCGCCACAGAACGATTATTTAACACAAAACGACATTGAAATGTGCTTATAGTATTAGCTTAAAATACCTGTAAAACTGAGGTTACCGTATTGCTCTTTGTCACCATTGACAATTGTTTTTCACAAACATCAAGTGAAATGGTTAGTTGGTTCCTCTTAACCGTAGCTGTTGTGTCAGCCTTTTGTGGTTTAAGTCGATCCTGCTCACCATGCCCGTTCCAATGGATGGAGAATGGAAACTATTGCTATCGCTATTTCCCTGAGGACCTCTCCTACGATGAAGCTGGGACGTTATGTAAGCAGTTCAGCCACACTGGACATGTTGCTGAACTGGCCACAGTCACGACCCCTGAGGAACTTACCTTCATCGTGGACTACTTAGACAAAATATTCACCAATGTGCCATCAGGAGAGGTTCCGATAAAGGTCTGGCTAAAAAACAACACAGATATGTTTCCCGGTAAGTGCAAACAGTTTTATAAAACGCTTTGGCCTTTTAACATTTAATTATGAGTTGTCAGTCATACCACTTGACACTTGCCTTGATCTTTAACATCATAGTTTGTCACAACCTTCGGAAAGCATAGTCACTTTCTAGTTTTCGTAGTGTTTAGGGTAATGGTTCGATTTTGAGGCTGAACAGTTTGTGTTCAGACATGCAGAGTTAAATTATGTTTATACATACACTTTTGGGCTTCGTTTTTGGCATTCTTAAAACCTCACGACAAGACAGGGGCGACTACTATAGACACATGTATGTGTTTCTAACAATCACACCAACCGTTCGGTCAAGTCCGGTCATAATTATTACAAGTAATCCTCTAAAAGACGCCCCCCCCCCCCCCACCCCACTCCCCGACGGCGGTCCCGATTTGCATTTCCACACAAAATACACCATTTACACTTTATTGAAACACGTACAGTTCGGGGCTAATGCATTTGTGCAGAAACTTTCAATTTTATTTAAAGATAGAGTTTGCAGCCAACATAGTGTAATATTTTTATGATGAGGTTACTACAAAGTATGTATAGCATGGGAATCACCTTGGGACCACCTCTAAACAGATTTAATTGCCATAATTAAAAGTGCATTCCAAAGAGGCGAAAGTAGAAAGGCATGTTTTGGGGTTTATTTATTTTGTTGTATTTTTTTCGTGTTTTTATTTAGGGCGGGGAGTTTTTTTTTTTTTTTTTTTTTATATATACATTTTTTTTTTCGAAGGGGGAGGCCTCTGCTCCCAGGGTTTAAATAATAATAAATAAATAAAAAAAGTCTTAAAATAAAACAAGACGGAACAAAGGAAAATATAAAACTCCAAAATGGCATCTCAAATAAAGGAATCGCAAACAAAAATCGTCCAGCTTGAAGAGGCGAACGTTATTCACGAGGCTTCAACCTAAGATTTGGTGGAATACCGGAAACCCCAAACGAGAGTACTTCAAGGCCATCCGAAGTGGTAAGAAATATCCTATCCACCAAATTCAACATGTCGGATGTAAAGATCGAAAATGCCCACCGGTCTGGTCGCAGTCCCAATATGTGCCAGAAACCTCGCCATCGTTAAGTTCCTTTATCGACCTGAACGTCTAAAGATCATTAAGCAAGCAAAATCGTCTCTCAACAACACAGACATGTTTATTCTACAAGATTTGCCGGCCGCAGATCTTGCAAAAAAGAGATCAATGAAAGACATCATGAAAAAAGCCTACGACTCTGGACACAAGGTCGCCTTTCGAAACGGCGACGTATTCATTGATGGCCGCAAGTATCCAGAACTGTTCTCGTTAAACATAAACTTTCACTGGACAGCTTGATAACTTAAATAACGGTTTATCTTAAATATACTCGTGTGGTTCTGTTGGAGTCTTGCATCCAACTACAATTCTATTAATTCGTCTCATGGCGAATTTAATTTATATTTCTGTATTTTCTGTGTACTGTGTTATGTTTTACTGTTGTTGTTTTTTGTTTGTATACTATCGTCATGGCTACTTGTACCACTACTACCGGATTTAAATGTATTGATGCTACAGCTGTAGAATGTCTTTCATGCAATGGGGGTTATTTAGCAATCTCAACAGATTACCCACCACCCGTGTATGGCTGGTACTTGTGAATTATGTAACAGCCCCAACCCGTGTTTCCAACACGTGTTCCCTTTCAATCATTTGAATGATGATCAAGATCTCTTTGTGGCTCTTCTTGAACTTAAAACCGATCACAGAATAGATAGTCGTATACTGGCAAACATGCGTTTCAATCCTCTCGTTTTCAACAACTATTTTGCTGATAATTATGATATTGATCCTGATACAAATTTTTACGCCAACATTCAGAATTACTCCTCTGACTATCTGTTCTGTGATCAATTTAATGAACTGTATAAGACGAAAAATATGCAAAGCAGCTTCTCTACCTTCCATTTGAATGCTAGAAGTTTTTCTACAAATTTCTATGCTATTAGTGAGTACCTTGCTCTTTTAAAATGTGAGTTTTCGGTGCTAGGTTTCACCGAAACCTGGCTTCACAAGGATAGTCCTCCTTTCGATCTCAAAGGCTACAACTTTCTTGGCAAAGATAGAGCAGTTAAAAGAGGTGGAGGAGTTGCTTTGTATTTACATAATTCTGTTTCATTTAAAGTAATGGATGATCTCTCTCTTGATAATGATGTATGCGAGTCTCTATTTGTCGAAATATCTTTTACTGGGCGTAAAAATATAATTGTTGGGGTTTATATAGGTCACCTACGAACAACCCTGTTGCTTTTGCCGAGTCTTTCGATAATTTTCTGCAGTTGGTTAACCAAGAAGACAAGCTTACGTTCTTCATGGGCAATTTCAATATTGATCTCATTCAGCATGATTCGCATAAGGCCACTAAGGAATTTGTAAATTGCCTGTTTAGCAATTATCAGCTACCTCTCATTAACAAACCCACACGCATCACAGAAACCAGTGCTACCCTCATTGACAACGTTATTTCGAATAATACTGATTAGAACATTGCCAGTGGAATTCTTTTTGCCGATATTACTGACCATCTGACAGTTTTTCAAATTACTACTTTGACTTCCAACATGACTCCTCAGAGTTCAGGTCAGTCTAGAAGGGAAATAAACTCTTCTAATATTGCCTCATTTTCTAATTGTCTAAGCAATGTTCAATTTCAAATTTGTTTTCAATTCAAATCACATTTATTTCCATACTGTCAAAAACACAGCATTACAGATTGCATATACAATGTAATAGCAAACAGAGTAATTTTAGGTGTATACAATCAAAGAAAGGAACAGCATGGAGGCCGATTTGATAAGCCGAGGCTTGTAGTAATCAGCCTGTGGACAGACACAAGATAAACGGACAAACAGAGGACGTACGAATAGGAACAAAACAACTTACAAACAACAACAACGCTTGCTTAATTAACTAAAATTAAAATATGATGTATATATGAAAAAGAACAAATGATGATTTACCTGGCAAAGCAGTCAATGGAAAGAAAGCTATGTTAGATACTGAGAGATAATGACTCTTTTGAGAGAGGCTTTAACTGGAACTGTGTGTTATCCAACGTGAAACCTAAAGAGGCTTTTAACATGTTTCATTCTATGTTCTCCAAACTTTATGATAAGTGCTTTCCAATCAAAACAGTTAGGACCAAGGTTATTCGTATAAACAAGTGCTGGATGACTGCTGGTTTAATCAAATCTGTTAATTATAAGCATGTATACAAAACTGTATAAAAAAAATGCTTATTAACCCTTCAGTTTCAAATTCAAATAAGTTTCGACTTTATCGCAACAAACTCAATGCCTTAATTAAGAAATGTAAATTGGATTATTACCAGGACAAATTTGATAATGCCAAGGACGATGCTAAGAAGACTTGGAGTGTTATTAAAACTATTCTCAACAAGAGTAGCTCAGTTAATAGCACGGCGTTTAAAAAGATTAACCACAATGGAAGAGTGATTACCGACCCCGGTGTGATTGCCGATGCGTATAATGAATACTTCATTAGCATTGGTCCTTCTCTGAACCGCACAATACCTCAGCCTAATGTCACTTTAATAACTATCTGAAGGGCAATTATACAGATTCCTTATACCTCTTCCCGACTCATCAATCGGAAATTTGTGCCATTGTTAATGCCTTTAAGAATGGCAAGAGCTCGGGTTATGATGACATTAGTCCAGCGGTGCTAAACAAAATTATTGCGCAAGTCAGTCTTCCATTGTGCCACGTCTTTAATTTATCTTTTTCTTAAGGCACTTTTCCAGATAAGCTAAAAGTTGCTAGGGTGACTCCCATCTATAAGAGTGGTGATTAATGTGAAGTTGTTAACTATAGACCCATTTCCGTATTGTCTGTTTTCTCCAAAGTGCTCGAGAAGATAGTCTACACTAGAACTAATACTTTTTAAAATAAATTTAACATTCTCTACCATGGTCAATATGGGTTCAGAAGAAACCACTCTACCGATATGGCCCTCATAGACATGGTGAACAAAATTACTAAAGGCTTCGAGAATAATTCAATTTCTGTTGGTGTATTTTTATACATTTGAAAGGCCTTTGATAAAATCAATCATGACATTCTCTTGCATAAATTGAGTTACTATGGTATAAGGGGTATTGCATTAGAATGGTTTGCTAGTTATCTGTCCAATCGTAGTCAATTTACAAAAATACATTGTTCTTGCTCTACTACTGACACTGTCACATGTGGAGTGCCTCAGGGTTCCCTTCTAGGTCCACTGTTATTTTCTTTGTATATCAATGATATTTGTCACTCATCTACTTTGCTATCGTTTATTCTATTTGCTGACGACACCAATATTTTTTATTCTAGTAATAACACTACTCTCACTGCACTTATCAACACTGTCAACACCGAATTGTGTAAGGTGTCTACCTGGCTTCAATCCAACCGACTTTCTCTTAACTTGAACAAATGCAATTTTATTATCTTTCGCAAAAAGGCTAATATCACCAGTGCCTCGAACTGTCAGGTAATAATTGATTCTGTTCCAATCCAGCAAGTTTTACATACCAAATTTCTTGGCGTTCATGTAGATCATAATCTTACCTGGAAATTTCATATTACAGAGATTGAAAACAAAGTGTCTAAAAGTGTTGGTATAATAAGAAGACTCAAGTTTGTTTTACCGAGTAATATCTGACGTACTTTATATTGTTCACTTATCCTTCCTCATTTGTCCTACTGTAATATTGTCTGGGCTAATACTCTTCCCTCTAGATTGAACAAACTAGTCAAGCTTCAAAAGCAAGCTATTCGCATTATTTCTAAGGTGCCATTTAAAGAGCAAACTTAATCTTCTTACTTTGACTAATATTAACTTGCTTCAACAAAATATATTTATGTTTAAATTCAATAATAACTTACTCCCGCCTATGCTCTATAATATGTTCAAGTTAAATAGATCTATACATTGTCAGAATACCCGATCTTCTTCGAAAGTCCACATCCCTCTTGTTAAAACCACTCTATCTCAACATTGCATTACGTTCTCTGGTCCTAAACTCTGGAACAGCCTCCCGTTGTCGCTTTCTGCTTGTAAATCGATTGCTCTTTTTAAACAGAAGCTTAAACGTTCTCTATTGTTGTGTCCTCATTATCTAGTCAATTTCCAGTAGTATTGCTTTGTATAACCATGTACGTGCATACACATTGTTTGGTCACCTTTGTCATGCAGTATCCACACTGTTTGTGAACCAACAATAACATATTCGTGAAATAAAAAACCTCGAAATTTAAGATCTCCATTTTCCCTTTACGTAAAATTTCAGCCCTGTTTAAGAGTGGTCACGTGTCACCGCCCATTTCTGACATTGTATCTCTCATGCAACATGTTCTAACAAAAAACAACTTTTCGTTCTTGGGTAAGAATTTCCTACAGGTACATGGCACTGCAGTGGGTACACGTATGGCACCTTCAATGGCCTGCCTTTTCATGAGTCAACTTGAACAGCGCATGTTGGCGTCGGCCCCTTGCCGTCCATGGGTCTGGTGGCGCTATATCGACGACAACTTTTTCATCTGGACTAGTGATGAAGAAAGCCTCATAGCATTCATTAACCACATTAATTCCTTCCACAGGACCATCAAATTCACGAATGAATACTCGACCAAGGACACCCACTTTCTGGATGTCAAGGTCATAAAGACGGATGATGGATTAACCACAGATCTCTTTGTTAAGCCCACAGATAAACATCAATACCTCCACTCAACCAGCTGTCACCCTAGACACTGCAAAACCAGCATAGCCTACAGTCAGGCCCTCAGACTGTCGAATCTGTTCTAATGATTCTGATTTTTTCCACCACTCACAGGAACTTAAGAAACACCTTGTTTCTAGGGATCATAGCTCCCTAGCAGTCCATCGAGCGATCCAGAAAGTAAAGGCTCGTTCTAGGGAGTCTGTACTCTCCAAAGGACCAAGGCAACAACGGAGTTCCAAAGGGAAAGTTCCTTTTGTTGTTACTTTCCACCCCTCACTTCCTCCCATTCGTAAAATAACCAGTTCTAACCATCATATTCTTCACACATCAGATCGGCTTCAACGTGCTGTACAGGAAGAACCCATAGTTGCCTACCGACGCCCACCCAGTCTCAGGGATCTCATCGTCCGGGCAGAGGTTCCCCCATTAATGATGATGTTAATCCCCCTTTGCCACAGGGTACTATTAGGTGTTCCAACACATCCAAATGCATCGTTTGTAGACAACACATCAGGGAATCAGACTACTTTACCAGCCATACTGGTGGTACCACCCACAAGACAAGGGGTCATGTAACCTGCACCACCACTAATCTAATCTATATAATATCTTGCAGAGCCTGTGGTGTTCAATATATAGGTGAAACAAGAACTACACTCAAGAGGCGTTTCTATGGCCACAGATCCACAGTCAACACCCAAAAGCTGGATACACCTGTAGGACACCACTTCAATCTTCCTAACCACTCCATTTCTGACATGAATTTACAGGGCATTGAGGCACTAGGTAACTGCAGAGAGACTGTCCGTCTGAGTAGGGAAAAACTTTGGATAAGGCGCATAAATACCACTTAGCCCCATGGTTTGAATATCCAAGAAGGAAATGACTAATAACCTTTTGTTTTTGCCTTCTCCTTTTCCCACACAGTTATCCACTTTATTAGTCTGCCCTTCATTGTATTAACTAATTATTTACCTTCCATTTTGTCCTTTGTGTTCCCAACTTCTTGTGGTCAAGCTATTTACCTTCCATTTTGTCCTTTGTGTTCCCAACTTCTTGTGGTCAAGCTATCCCCTTCCCTTCATAAACCCCCCCCCCCTTTGTCTTCATAATCCCTGCTTACCTCCTGCCTTCTCTGAATGCTTTCTGCTTTTCTCCCTCCACTCTCTCTATTCATGTATTTCCACTTGACTACTCTTGCAACTCTTGTCTGCTTGAATGTGTGTTGTCATTTAGCCTTCGAGAAAGACTCTGCTAGGGTCGAAACGTCAGGCCACTAACTTATTTTTTGCAAAATATTATTTCAAACGCAGATTTTATCCTAACAATAAGAAAAGACTGCATTTGACATTTTGACACTCAATGATGTTGCTGACTGCATTTGACCTTTTGTGAACATAATAATTTTTGGGGCAAGTTGGGTTTTGTACAATTAAATATTAATATAGCCTTCGAGAAAAACTCTGCTATGGTACAAACGTCAAGCCATTAAATATTGTTTGCAATTATTAAGATACTGTTAACATTTTCAGCAAGTATCAGTACCTATTACGCAAATGTTTTGGATTACACTCATTAGTAAAAAACGACGTATTGCTAGATTTGCAATTTTATATTTTCACGGAAGTGACCTATCTCGGTACGCCACTTTGTCATTGCTATACAAAGGCGCGTGTGTGGGCTTAAACGTCCCATTTGGACCAAAGGTAATGTATTATCAATGTACACAAGTTCTAGCAAGCTGAATGACCTACAACTAGCTACCAGCTTTGTAGTATTTCAGTTGTCCTTAATGATTAATATACTTTGTTGATGTTTATATGTAGCAAACCATGGCAGTTTTCAATCAAGTGGTTTTAATATTGTAACCAGGGAGAGTTTAAGGAAAGGCCTTGGAACAAGTTTATGCAGGTCTGATCAAAAGTGCTTTATTCTATATGAACAAAAATGATAAACAATCTTTACACTATTTTGAGTTATGTAATTTAAACCCTATCCTTAAGGCTACCAGATAATAGGGGCAGTCTGTAAAACATAATATAGAGAAAACATGATTACCAATTAATAAAACCCTTAACTACAACCGGTTTAGCAAAATAACAAATATTACACAACCCGTCAAGTTAACTATCATTTAGCTACGAAGATCACTGAATTACACTTGAACAGTTATTGTCCATACGATATAATTTAAATGCAAGTTCAAATGTTTCTTATCAATCAATACGTGCATGCATGGAAAGGACTGCATTACAACCAAGTAATTAATTTAGATACTCGATGTATTAACTGTAGTTTCAAACACAATTTTTGTAATGTACGAGGATTTCTATAATCGCAAACTACCTCATAATACCCTCTAGTTTAAATAAAACTCTCCACATACAGCTGATAGTTAAATATTCCGTACCTTCAATAAATAACGGTGTCCTAACGTTGGTGGTTGTCCATTGGTACTTCACATCACGGTGGTCGGCATTTAACAATTCATCGCTTGAACGCCATACTGTTGCAGGTAGTAGCATTAAATTAAACTTAGTCCCCAGAAGTCACAACGCATAAAAACTATAAATCGGCTGAACTTAACAAACTAAGGAAACGGAAACATAACTGTTCCCTACAGTCGACCTCTCGTCTTGACGGCAAATGCAGGAATGAAATCTCAAAATCCAGAAACGGAGTACATGAATGTTTAATCGACTGTAGGTATTCCAGCTATGACGTCATATTCAAATGTTTGTATCTATTGAGTTTGAGTGCTCAGGAATTTACTTAGATGAATACTCTCCCAGTTGATTCATTATCCAACACATTCCATTTATACACTCAAAACAACTCTGTATTTAATTTTCGGGAGTGGCATTTACTAATAGCTTAAAATACTTTCTATAGTACGTAATCAATGACCGAAACAAAGGTCAGCTGGTTACAATATACAGTGCTAGAAAGGTTGGAAATTTGTTGTCATACACAACATTTCGCTCCTTTAAGTGTAAAGGCAATACTGTAAAGCCCGTCAGTTCAAGGTTAGTCAGTTATATACAAAAAGCTTAAAGTGATACAATACCATTGGTTTGGGGATCAGTACATTAATCAACACCATGCTTAAAAACAAACTTAAAACAACCTAAAATAAAAATCATCAAACTGGATGGTATTCACTTGTACGCAACACAGTTTTTGCTTTGTCATGGATTTTTCCACACTCTTACTTCAATTTGTGCCATGCTTTATAATTGTTAATTTAAATTAAAACAGCCTGTTGACCAAGGGCCAAGGTCCACTGGCAGTCATTTACGTTCATAACAAGTGTTTCATACTGCACTTATGTGTTGGATTTTATCTTGCTCATTGTTTGTGTAACAGACCTTGGAGGTAAACCGATGATGAAACGATGGAAAATGCACAAATTTGAACTGGCGAATGAACAATTTCCGTTTGACGCCAAGGTGAGGGCGCCCTACTCAAGTGACGTCATAATGGTTAATGTATGTTGTTCTCTTTCTTGATTCCTTCTTTTGCAGATCTAGGTCCGATCCTACACCGAGTCCTTGGGCCCATGGAGAGCCACGTCGAGTCATGTGACTCAGTTGCAGTTAGTGGTGACTGGTTCCAACTCGCTGGAAATCAAGACCTGATTAAAATAGTTCCTGCTCCCGACGTAGTTGATCACGCATGCGCTGTGTACGCTGAAACTGGCTCATACCTGGATCTTGGTGACTTCAAAGACACCTGTATCTCTGACCCGGGTCTCTGTGAATCCATGACGTGGTCTTTATGGCTCAAGATAGATACATCATCAGGCTTCACCGGAGCAAGATACTACATCAGCTCTGGGGAACAAACTAGTCTGGCCAGGGGTATTACTTTTCTGTATAAAGATAACGAGTTTAGGTACGGAATTAAAACATCAAATTCTGCTTTCGTAAAGGCTTACATAACATCCAAGATACCTTTAAATAAATGGTTTCACCTGACTTTATCCTTCGCCGGTGTGACGGTTGCTGACGCTATTCAGCTTTACGTCGATGGTGTATCAGTTGCTAGTGATTCATATTCCAAGCCGACGGGAACTTGGGCTGATGGTTGCACGAAACTGTTCATGGGTCACACTAATACTTGCAACAAGGTATATGATCCTAGTATACTTGGCGCTTCTGCGTCATACAGTGATCTGACGGTAATTGACGCTCTTCTTACTCAACAACAGATACAAAATATATATTCATGTGGATCACACGGTGAGTAGGCCTATCTAAAGATTTAAAAAATTCAATTATTTAAAAAAATAATTAACCATCTGATACAGATCGCTGG
Organism: Leptasterias polaris; assembly: GCA_037783415.1. Lineage (NCBI taxonomy): Eukaryota > Metazoa > Echinodermata > Asteroidea > Forcipulatida > Asteriidae > Leptasterias > Leptasterias polaris. The sequence continues at coordinate 6,499,893 of JAZGTN010000102.1, forward strand.
AACTGCAGATCAGATGCCCAAGTGCAGTTATAATAAAATATTATATATCTTCCTAGCAATTTTGTTCAAACGAGGGACGCATGGCAAAAATGTTCTGCGGAAATCTAGAAAAACATTACCGCAAGCAAGTGGTAAATAGTAGCCATGCCATACTCCATGATATCCTCCCCCCCCCCCCTCCCCCAGTACCTTTACACAGTCTGAAAGGGGTGTCAATCACCAGGGGTTGGTGACTCGGTCAGAGTGGGCGGAACAAACAAAATCTCAATGCTCTGTGTACAGAAAAAACAATCAGATTCGTTTGTGCACAAGGTAATGGCCAGCTGGTTAATGTCAACGACACTGCAAGTCGGGCGCAAGGTCGCCAAAAGTCTGAGGCCCAGAGAGAGATGATTGAAAACATCTGTTCACCAACTGGCTGGGAGTCTTTTGATGACTTGCCGACAGTTTATGTGGTTAGAAAATGGGAGATAAGCCCTCACAAGCCCTCTTAACTGTTCAATTACATGTGTCAAACATGTTTGACAAGGTGCCGCGTAAGCAGGTGCCTCGTTTGAGGGTAAAAAAAGTCATACTTGATTCGAAAACGTTGGTCCCAAAGCACTACTGATCAAAGACCCATAAACTACTTATAATTCAGGTGAAATTGTTTTGTCACAAACGAAAACTTCCAGTTGAGAGTTAAAGGAATAAGTTTGTTTTTCTTTTTTTTCTTTTTTGTTTTATGTCGGCGACCCCCGAACAAAGATAGTAATAAAATAGGGAGACCGCCAACATGCGGTTGAATAGCTCAGTTGTTCAACCAGAAATCGGGTTTTATTTCCGTCAAAATAAAATCTCGTTCTGTCGTAATTTTATTTCGTTCCCTTGAAATACTATTTTGTTCCCTCAAAACCAAATTGTGTTTTCTTGAAATACTTTTCAATCACACGAAAAAGTATTTCGTTCCCACAAAACAGCAATAGCATTTCGTGAGAACGGTAATTGTTTGGGGGATGAAATAATATGTAGATGATTAGAAGTAACACATGAAAACTTGGCCTTTACGGCCTCCGTATTTTATTGAGGCCAAGCAGACTCAGACTTCAAGTCGTTTTCCTAACATAAACAAGCAAGTAGAATTTAATCTTTGTATGATGCCCCTCGTTTTCCTTTGGAGTTTCTCAAATCGTTCCTTTCATTGTTAATTATGATGTATAACTTGGAAATTAAATCAAAGAACCACAACAGCAAACAACATGTGGTACCCATCCCCTGGATGGTCAGGAGAGTTGCAGGAGAGTTGCTTATGAATGACTTGTTTTGGGCAACAGGTTCAAGTCATCCGTATTGAAATCGCTTCTTTGCAATTGTTTTTATAGAATGGTATCTGATGGTGCGAAGTCTGGTTATGAAGAGCGATCTCGAGTACGAGTGCACGGCTAGCGACCCATCTGTGCCGATCATTACGTGGAGTCTGTATCACAAACAAACCGATAGTTGGGAGAATTTAGACGCCTCGGGTGATGGCTACACGATCCAATCAGTGGCTGTATCTACGTGTGTAGTTCGCTCTACATTGGTGATGAGTTCCATTCCAGTCAGTCCTATGATCATATCATGCACAGCTCAGGCTGGACCCAACGATGCATCTGTGTTTATCTACAAAGGTTTGTATTTCAATGAACATTAAATCTTTATATGAACTTTATTTCAAAGCAATAATTATTATAAGAATCTGCTTGCGGCCTCAATTATATTGTTTATTATCGATTGTTAACAGCCGTATCTTCTTAGAATAGATTTGTCTTTTTAACATTTTACCGAAATATATTTTGGATACACCTGTAGGACACCACTTCAATCTTCCTAACCACTCCATTTCTGACCTAAATTTAAAGGGCAGTGAGGCACTGGGTAACAACAGAGAGATTGTTCGTCTGAGTAGGGAGAAACTGTGGATATGGCGCATCCAGACCATTGAACATCCAGAAGGAAATGACTAATAACATTTTGTCTTTGCCTTCTCCTTTCCCCACACAGATATCCACATTTTTAGTCTGCTCTATTTACTAATTATTTACTTTTGTTCCCTCTTCCAACCTTCCATTTTGTCCTTTGGTTTCCAACTGTTTGTGGTCAAGCAAGCCCCCCTCCCTCCAACACCCCCCCCCCCCCACTTTGTCTCCATAATCCTCCCCTGCTTTTTCTGAATGCTTTCTGCTACTCTCTCTCTCTGTCTATTCATGTATTTCCACTTGACTGCTCTTGTTACACTAGTATACATTTTTGAGTGTGTTGTGTTGACATTTAGCCTTCGAGAAAGACTCTGCTAGGGTCGGTAAAATATTCAACATGAATACTTGTTTCCTCAAGTAACCTTGTTTTGTTTCGAGCTAAGAATTTTGATATTCATTTTAATCTCAGGCATTTCAATTAATTTAAAATTAATCAATTTGCCACTAGTACTTCTCTGTACGGATTTGTTGTCAAATTATTGGCTCCACAGGATTTTTTCACGATACTTTTATTATCAGTTTTGTGAAACTATTTCAATTGTTCCGTTCCCTAAAATACCACAAGTGTCTTTTCAATACTGAATTGAAATATTTAAATACACGCCTCAAAAATGTCTTCGAATTTGAAAGGTGTTCAATGTGATTGTTAATGTTGATGGTTTTTTTTTTTTTTTTTTTTTTACATATATATATATATTGCATAAAGAGAGGAGCTCGTTCGAACGAAGATTTCCCCCCGATTTTGTTTCCCGCCTTTGTCCCTTTAAAAGCTCCGTACTATAGAGTATTTAATTTATTAGTAAGTTTCTTCGTTACCCTGGTTGAACGTTTCAGTACGAATTACTGTGTTTAAGAGGTGCCCAGCATTCCTAACGACCCAGTGTTGTAATTAACTAAGAGGGCGCTATCAGTGGAAGTTTGCACACAGCTTGCCGTATTTGGGGGGGGGGGGGGGAACACAATCTCCGTGAGGGACAAAAGCTACTGCCATTACCGTCAATAGCGTTAATGGCACTTGTATTGGACGTAGGGGTTTGTGGACGTGGGTTTATAAGTCTAGTGTATCGGGGCTGGACTCCCTCTTCGATAAAAAATATTGCCGGTGTGGCAGGAGATTCTGTCTCCTGGAGATGCTGCGAACTGTTTACAAACTGCTTCTGGTAGCGCCCTCCTCCAGCACGTGTTTATTTCCCATAAGGGGACAGAATCTCCGGGGGACAGATTTCCTCAGGAATGGAACCTCTTTGAATTGTGGATGTGCAGGGTGTCGATGATAAATAATTGTTAAGTTATCCTAAAACTTATTATAAATGAACATATACTTATTTAAGAATAATGTAATCTATAGTTATGTGAATGGTTGGAAAATGGTACTTTCAGTGGTGTGCATACACGTTCTTTCTGGGTCTGCCTTAGTGGCGATGTATACAGCTGCTGACGTCCTAGTTTCGTTTCAATCACTACCTTTGATGTTGGGTGAGTTTCTATTAATTTATAATCATCGCTCTAACTTTCCAATCTGGATCGTCTGATTATATTTATGAAGTTATTGTCTAAGTTTCTTTCGAAGTATGATCGTGATTATACAAAGCAAAGTTTATGTTGTAAACATTTTTTTTATTAGGGATTTATATCGAGACATAACTTAATCGTGAGTAAATGCCAAAAAGGGGCCACAAATGCAATACGTTCTATTACAAATTTGTTTAATAAATTACACAGATTGTGTACAATTTTACCAATTTGCAATGTTCTATACGAACCTCCTAATTGTTTGGTAAAGTTTTACAACGGGCGTGTTGGGTGATGGTTTTCATAAACAGTATGTACATTTTTACTTTAAAAAATGTGTAAAGAGTTTTCCCTCCTTTCTAGGTAAACATGAGTTAAGTTAGCTTTACTGAATTAATTGTTAAAAATACTTAATGTTTGTGCAGAATACTAGACATCTTTACAGTTTGACATTGACAGAAAATTACGACATCAATTTACAACTCTACACATCATGGTTTTTGCATAAAGGTATTTATGTATACCAATATTGAAACGATTATAACAAACTCAGCCACGGAAATGTAGACAATTAAACGTTTAACCTGCCACTAGAGGGCGCTCTTGCAATTTTTGAGGTTACCAGTCCTGTTTGAAACCGAATCCTTGCCGGACTAGTACATTGTTGAAAAGACCTCAAACACAAATTGACACTTAGTAAAAATACAAAGCACTTCCGGTTTCGACCTGAGTTAGAGGTCATGGAAGGTCATGCTAACAAAAACAAAATATTAATGATAAAGAGTTATATTAATTTTGTATAATCCCGCAAAAGGTAACCTTTATTCTAATTTTTTATTTTTATTTTTTTTCAAAGATTTTAAATTATAAGTGTTAAAGAAGCTAGTGACTCACTACCTGATGCCATAAAATTACATCATTGCATTGATTTAATTTATTAATGAATATTTACTTGCTAATTAATTTCGCCTTTTTAATCGTGGGTAGCACCGCCCCCCCCCCCCCCACCCCCAGTTTTAAAAAAATGCCCTGGGAGCCCTGGGGTCATATACAAAGTAGTTAATAACATACGGGTAAAATAGGCCTAAAACTAACCTTTAACAAAACAAGCTTAAAAGAGACCTCAAACCGAAAAATAACAAATCAAATTTGTAAAAACATATCTAACTTGTTCGGTCTAAATATCTAACCTTGTGTGAAGTTTCACGCTTATATAAGTTAAAGAAGTGTTTTGTTTTTTGTTTTTTGTTTTTTTTTCTCTCGTAAATAATGTTTACATTTAGATTTGCGTGGTTTAAACTCACACAGCCTAATGCCAAATCAGGCTTTGTGGATTTTGAACCTATGGCTCAATGGAGCGGAACAGCCATTAACTACGTGGGCTTTAACGTCCGATTTGGGCCAGAAGTTAATGTCAATCTGGTATCTTCTTTGTGCAAAAGATTGAGCTGGCTCAAGGATCTACAACCAGATGTAAATAATTTCACTAATTTATGCGTGATTCTTGAGATATGAGTTTTTGAGATTATAAACCTCCTACTTGAAGGTTTTTAAAGAGTACCTTTTCTTATAAATAAAGTCTAATGAAAGTGAAGGGAAATTACAAGTTCTAGCCTCACGTTATAATTGTTACCTGTTTGAAAACGTTTTTCGTACAAAGACTTTTTTTTTTTTTTTTTTTAAGGGTGTGTACAACATTGGTAAGTTTGAAAATATAAATGTTCACAGATTTGCACATAACTTACATGGTATAAAGATGGTAATGATAAACATTTTTCCTTGAAATAGGTTTGCTTGGAAATCAGATGTTTGAAAACAGTGAAACTATACAATGTTTTTTTTTTTACTGTTTTTTCAGGACTCCAAGAACTGTTTTAGCTTAAACTTTCACATGTTTGTTACTTCACGTATATGCTGGGTCACATCAAGTGTGGATACTGGTCTTTGACAAATGCCACTGTTGTACTATGCTTTAAGTCTCAAAACAAAAAGGCTACTGAATAAAGAGGAACATTTAAACACAAGAAGGACAAAATCTTGACTTTAGGCCTATGTTCCGAAACCCCCACGTTTGTAGGCGTATACAGCATCAAATAGTTTCGTTCTACCCTAATTTATGGTAGGCTTTTCTAAGGTGTCAAGTTCCCAAACGCAGTTTGTCTTTGTAATAAGCCAGAACATTTGCAGTCCACTTTCTCTTAATCCCTTTACTGTAAGAATTAAGTTATTTTCTGTTGAAGATTAATTTTACTTGTTATCCCGAAACATTACCTTACAACGAACCCGAAAATAAAACAAATATATAGAGACTGATTATAAATTGTCAGCGCTTATTCACGCATGCACATACCTGCTACTTATTATCTCTATTGTGGCTATTTGCAAGCCTATATTTGCTCGAACTTGTCAGTATTTCAAATGGATGGTGTGTATTATCTTTAAAAGTACAGCTCTCATATTTTATTTCTTAATTTTGTATGTTTCCATATTGCCAATTGTAAAAAAATGCAACTGTTTAGCTGAACATCAAATAATAAACAAACCGAAAAGGCTTAAGACAACTAAATTGAACAAAAACATAAGGAACACACAATCTCTAGTGATGAATTATGAAATTCCAGTCTAGCCAAAAGATAACGTTTTGCTGGTTAAATATGCCCTTTTAAAGCAACGTCATGCCCGAGTTTTTACCAACCAAGGTTGGACAAAATATGGAAAGACAAGTATGCAAAAATAGATAGCAAAGTTACACAAAATAATTCAAAAATCGTGTTTAAGTTGTTGAAACAAAGCAAACAATCATGAAGTGTTTTTTTGTTTGATTGCTTTTATTTTATTTTAAAGTTGCAGAAAAGTTGAAGTCTCGTTACAACACGAATGACCATTTTTTTCATAACATTTTGCCTGTCCATGCCAACAAGCGCGGTTGATTTATCAACAAAAAAGGTCTATAAGAATAAAGCAACGTCACTTTGTTTGCTTCTGCTGGTAATGAGGAAACTGATGTTGACTTCGCAAGCGACAGCTGCGCCTCGTTGTCGTGCCAAGGTGTAGACTTATATAAAACCTCAGCTCAATCCAAACAGCCAAGCTGTATCTTGTAAGCTTTGAAGCCACACCTAAAGTGTATGTCGATAGAGAAATGTTTTTACACAAAAGGAAAGTGAATGTGCTTTAAGTATTACCTAACATTCGCCGTACAACTGAAGTGTTGCCCTTTGTCGACATAGTTTTCAAGTTTTGCTCACAAACATTAGAGTGCAATGGGTGGCTGGTTTATGTTTACTGTAGCTGTTGTATCGGCCCTGTGTGGTTTGAGTCTGTCCTGCTCACCGTGCAAGTTTGAATGGATGGAAAATGGAAAATATTGCTACCGCTATTTCCCTGATGACCTCTCCTACGATGAAGCTGAGATGTTCTGTAAGCAGTTCAGCCACACTGGACATATTGCCGAACTGGCCACAGTCTCGACCCTTGAGGAACTCACATTCATCATGGAGTACATCGACAAGATATTCGCCAATGTGCCATCAGCAGAGGTTCCAATGAATGTCTGGCTAAGGAACAACACTGAGAATATTTCCGGTAAGTGCCATAGTTTTAGAACGTGGTTTTTGGCTTTTCAAATATATTAGAGTATGAATGGATGGATAATGGAAAATATTGCTACCTCTATTTCCCAGAGGACCTCTTTACGATGAAGCTGAGATGTTCTGTAAGCAGTTCAGCAACACTGGACATGTTGCTGAACTGGCCACAGTCACGAGCCCTGAGGAACTCACCTTCATCGTGGACTATTTGGACAAAATATTCGCCAATGTGCCATCAGGAGAGGTTCCGATAAAAGTATGGCTAAGAAACAAGACTGAGATTGTTCCTGGTAAGTGCATGAAGTTTTAGAACACGGTATGGACTTTTCAAATAAACTTCAACATGAGTTGTCAGCCATACCACGGGACACTTGTCTTGATCTTTAACATCATAGTTTTGTTTTGTTTTGTTTTTCTCATGTTAGTTTTTTGTTCAGTTTGTTGACTTAACAATCTGTGTTCAGACGTGCACGGTTAAATGATGTTTAAAATTAACATTTGGGTTTTGTTTTTGTCATTCTTAAAAAAAAACTAAAACAAACCCGACATAATTATTGGAAGAAAACAAAACTTAAAAGGCATACGTTGGAGAAACGTTTTGAAGACAATATTATTTTAATTGTTTTTGTTAATTAGATGTTTATTTAAGAATGAACGTGTTTTGGACCATACTTTAAATACCCTAATTTTATCAAAAACGTCGATTTTAAAAAACAAAAGAACTTTTACTTCTTTCACCATTCTCAAGCACGAAATGATTATGTTAATTCAGCGCTTTAAGTATATTTATTATTTTTAAGTGATGCTAAACACACACGATGTAACACTGCATTATTTTGACCAAATTGACCAATTTTGATCTTATTGAGACTCCAGATACCATCACAAAAATTCCCTCTTTACAACATCGCACTGCTGTCAGTTCTACGTTTTTTAAAGCTTGTAATCCCCTTTTTATTTGCATTTATTATCATTATTGGTATTATTATATATATATTTTTTTTCGGGGGAATCACTTTCATGTTGGCGAACACATTATACATAGACACAAACAAAAGGGCACAACTCAGAGTCATTGTCCAAGTATACAAAAGAAGCAATCTGAAAGCACTATGGTTCATTTAACCCTATATAGTTGTTATTAGCTCCTAGGCTATGTAACGCTGTACGATTCCTATGGATTTTTCGGGCGAGCTAATTGTTGTTGTTGTTATTTTGTTTTGTTCTTTGTTTTTGTGTAACCCCGATGATAACAGGACTTGTGCTGCACCAAAACCGGACAGGGGAGGATACAAAAAATGATAAATATGGCCTAAATACAAACAAACAAAAAACAAGTTTCCAGACAAACAGTCGCTTACCATGCATGTCCTAGTGCTGGGACACCAATGGGACGTGGCAGACAGCAAACAACGCAGAACCAGAACAAAAACTGTGTCAACGAATGATAAAATACATGCGGGTTGCTCTACATACATACGGTGCCGTTGTTGTACATATGGATGGATGCATGCCCCTCAGTTATGCGCCACCAACCGGTTGAAAAGGTCCAATGGAGCTGCTATGTATTCTGCAATCCAAATCCGCCTCGCTTGTTAGTGTTGGTGATCTATCACGTTATACCATGATAGCATCATGATCCGTTTATATACGGTGCGCCTTTGCTCGAAAGCCTTACTTATAAGTGACGGTGGCTACGAGAATAGGGTGTGTGCTATGCTGATTGGTAAGCTATAGATTGGTTAAATTTGATTTTTAGGTGTTCGGCTAGCAGCCGAAAACCTATTGTTAGGTGTTCGGCTAGCGGCCGAAAACCTATTGTTATTGTTAAGTTTTTTGTTTTTAGGTGTTCGTGCAAAATGTGCACGAACACCTATTTGTTATTGTTCCGTTTTTTTTGGTTTTTTTAGGTGTTCGTGCAAAATGTGCACGAACACCTCTTTGTTATTGTTCCGTTTTTTAGGTGTTCGTGCAAAATGTGCACGAACACCTATTTGTTATTGTTCCGTTTTTTTTTTTTTTTTTTTTTTTTTTTTTTTTCTTCTCCTTCTTCTTCTTCCACTCAACTCTTCTCTGGATCATAACTCAAGATTGAAACTGAATTGAACCTTGAAACTCATCAGACAATTGAACCTCAATACGAAGACGGCACAGTTGTCATTACGTCATGATGACGTCATCAGGTGTCGAATTACAAGGTTTTTAAAGTTGAAAAGTGACCATTTGCTTTTTGCTGTATCTCAACGAATATGAAAGCTATGATGTTCAAAGTTTTGGCATATGATAGACCACGACAGGGGCAACATTTGAAAAGTTAACGCCAAAATTGTACGACCTTAACTTCCGGGTCGTTACCCTGGGTCGAAGTTCACCTTCGTTGTTTTCCTTCAAAAAACAACTTTCGAGCTTATCTACGGAATAACTCAAGATTGAGATTGAATTGAATGCTGAAACTCACCAGATAGTTGAACCTTAATATCAAGACAATACATACCTAATTACGTCATGATGACGTCATCGGGCACTGAATTACATTTCATCAAAGTTTAATATTTGTAAAAATCATAACTCAAAAACCATAATTCGGATTTTGACAATCTACACATCATCGGATAGATCGTTAAGAGTTTGACAAACGCTTCACAGAACACGTACAATATTTTAACTTACTTTCGAAAGTTTCGGTTCATAACGGAAGTTGAAAATTTCATAATATCTTATCTTATTCACATCTTTAAAACTCTTGATCACTTCAGCATAATTTTTGTATCAGATTGTAGAACAGCAATCCCTCTTAAACTTTTGCACAGAGATAACAACATTATAATCGTATGCATCTGGTAAAAACTGGGAAATGAAGCGCACCGTCCTACTCGTACCCCCCCCCCCCTCCCACTTTCATTGACAACGCATTGTACACATAACGTGTAAGGGCTAACGACTGACAACAACGCACACTATATACGCTACATGCATTGCCATGCTGACTGTGCGTGTGTGAAGTGGCGCGAATTTGTTTTGGGGGAATCCCCAACAGCGCCCTTTTTCGTCCAACAAAAGGGGGCGCTGTTGTGAATAATGTGTTCAGTAACATTGAGCGCTGAGTGCATAGCGGAGAATCGCAATAGTTCAGTGATAATGAACAACGTCTCGCACCAAAACTACAAGTAGGAATACATTGGCATTGATATTACAAGAAACAATGCACACCCTCAGATAATTAATCTAATATTTGAAAAACACGTTACTCCGGTTCACATAATTATAGTTTTTTTTTACAAGTCATACATTAGCTAAAAGGTTTTAATGTACTGATTAGGATCTACACAAATGAAACCAGTTTAAACTTGGCTTCTTGTTCAAACCGGAGGTTGAAATTAAATTTTTCAAAGAAAAATAATTTCTCAACCACACATTTGATTTTTTTAATTTATTTATACGTCATTGGGTAGGTATGTAACAACTTAAGAAACGACACACAACATTTACTATTTAACCTTAACTTCCGGTTAAATAGGAAGATACAATTAATTATTTGAAAAAAACATTACTCCAAAACCAGGAATTAGTTGTTTATTATCTGAACGTCTTCAGATAAGGCTTTGAAAAACATTACTAACGCTATAATTTGTGACCTGATGACATTGTCTTCCGGTTCAAACCGGAAGTTTAAATTTTATATTTAAAGAAAAATCTTTTTGACAATCTACACATCATCGGATAGATCGTTAAAAGTTTGACAAACGCTTCAGTCACAGAACACGTACATTATTGTAACTTACTTTCGAAAGTTTCGGTTCATAACGGAAGTTAAAAATTTCATAATATCTTATCTTATTCACATCTTTAAAACTCTTGATCACTTCAGCATAATTTTTGTATCAGATTATGGAACAGCAATCCCTCTTAAACTTTTGCACTGAGATAACAACATTTTAACCTTTTACATCTTGTTAAAACAGAACAATGAAGGGCACCTACCCACTCGTAACCCCCCCCCCCCCCCCCCACACTTTCATTGACAACTCATTATGTACACATAACGTTGAAACTGATGCAAGCAAGTTCAAGCGCTGTGCCGTGCACTGTCGTCGTGTTTGATTGTTTTATCTTGCAGAAACCAAAAATTGCAACAGCGCCCTCTTTCGTTTGAAATTTAGAAAACGGGGCTGATAAAATAAATTAATAACATTGTTTTCGGGCTTATCTACAGAATAACTTAAGATTGAAATTGAATTGAACATTGAAACTCATAAGATTATTGAACCTCAGTATCAAGATGACACAAACTTAATGACGTCATGATAACCACATCGGGTATTAAATTACAATAACTGAAAGTTAAATTTTTGTAACATAACTCATGAACCATTTATTTGATTTTTTCAATCTACACATCATCGGATAGGTAATTAAAAGTTCGACAAACGTTACACAAAAATTGACCCCATTTGACCATGATAATTTAGTATCTGAACAAATCATAAGCAGACATTGGTTGTTTATTTTCTGTACGTCGGCAGATAAGGCGTTCAAAACCTGAAGTTCAAACTTTATCTTTCAAAATATCTGAACCACACAATGGATTTCTTCAATCTTTACATCATCTGAAAGGTCTTCATAAACTTATCATCATGTGACCCTATATGACCTCCACTTCCGGTCCACACCGGAAGTTGATAATTAATTTCTCCAAAATTCATAACTCCTGAACCAGGAATTGGATTGATAAGGTATAATGACGTTTCCTATTCATCCAATCACTCACCACGAACACCTTGTTTTTGTCACATGACAAAAACTGAAAGTCTAGTTTTTTTTTTTGTTTTTTTTCTTTTTTTCTTCTCCTTCTTCTTCTTCCACTCAACTCTTCTCTGGATCATAACTCAAGATTGAAACTGAATTGAACCTTGAAACTCATCAGACAATTGAACCTCAATACGAAGACGGCACAGTTGTCATTACGTCATGATGACGTCATCAGGTGTCGAATTACAAGGTTTTTAAAGTTGAAAAATGACCATTTGCTTTTTGCTGTATCTCAACGAATATGAAAGCTATGATGTTCAACGTTTTGGCATCTGATAGACCAAGACTGGGGCAACATTTGAAAAGTTAACGCCAAAATTATACGACCTTAACTTCCGGGTCGTTACCCTGGGTCGAAGTTCACCTTCGTTTTTTTCCTTCAAAAAACAACTTTCGAGCTTATCTACGGAATAACTCAAGATTGAGATTGAATTGAATGTTGAAACTCACCAGATAGTTGAACCTTAGTATCAAGACAATACATACCTAATTACGTCATGATGACGTCATCGGGCACTGAATTACATTAAATCAAAGTTTAATATTTGTAAAAATCATAACTCAAAAACCATAATTCGGATTTTGACAATCTACACATCATCGGATAGATCGTTAAGAGTTTGACAAACGCTTCACAGAACACGTACAATATTTTAACTTACTTTCGAAAGTTTCGGTTCATAACGGAAGTTGAACATTTCATAATATCTTATCTTATTCACATCTTTAAAACTCTTGATCACTTCAGCATAATTTTTGTATCAGATTGTAGAACAGCAATCCCTCTTAAACTTTTGCACAGAGATAACAACATTATAGTCGTATGCATCTGGTCAAAACTGGGAAATGAAGCGCACCGTCCTACTCGTACCCCCCCCCCCACCTCCCACTTTCATTGACAACGCATTGTACACATAACGTGTAAGCGCTAACGACTGACAACAACGCACACTATGTACGCTACGTGCATTGCCAGTGCTGACTGTACGTGTTTGATATGGCGCGAATTTGTTTTGGGGGAATCCCAACAGCGCTCTTTTTCGTCCAACGAAAGAGGGCGCTGTTGTGAAAACAGTTTTCAGAACATCGAGCGCTGAGGGGAGAATCGCAATAGTTGAGTGATAATTAACAAGGTCTCGCACCAAAACTACAAGTAGGAATACATTGGCATTGATATTACAAGAAACAATGCACACCCTCAGATAATTAATCTAATATTTGAAAAACACGTTACTCCGGTTCACATAATTATAGGTTTTTTACAAGTCATACATTAGCTGAAAGGTTTTAATGTACTGATTAGGATCTACACAAATGAAACCAGTTTAAACTTGGCTTCTTGTTCAAACCGGAGGTTGAAATTAAATTTTTCAAAGAAAAATAATTTCTCAACCACACATTTGATTTTTTTTATTTATTTATACGTCATTGGGTAGGTATGTAACAAGTGAAGAAACGACACACAACATTTACTATTTAACCTTAACTTCCGGTTAAATAGGAAGATACAATTAATTATTTGAAAAAAAAACATTACTCCAAAACCAGGAATTAGTTGTTTATTATCTGAACGTCGTCAGATAAGGCTTTGAAAAACATTACTAACGCTATAATTTGTGACCTTATGACATTGTCTTCCGGTTCAAACCGGAAGTTTAAATTTTATATTAAAAAAAAAATCATTTTGAAATCGGATAGATCGTTGAAAGTATGACAAACGCTTCACAGAACACGTACAATATTTTAACTTACTTTCGAAAGTTTCGGTTCATAACGGAAGTTAAAAATTTCATAATATCTTATCTTATTCACATCTTTAAAACTCTTGATCACTTCAGCATAATTTTTGTATCAGATTATAGAACAGCAATCCCTCTTAAACTTTTGCACTGAGATAACAACATTTTAACCTTTTACATCTTGTTAAAACAGAACAATGAAGCGCACCTACCCACTCGTAACCCCCCCCCCCCCACACTTTCATTGACAACTCATTATGTACACATAACGTTGAAACTGATGCAAGCAAGTTCAAGCGCTGTGCCGTGCACTGTCGTCGTGTTTGATTGTTTTATCTTGCAGAAACCAAAAATTGCAACAGCGCCCTCTTTCGTTTGAAATTTAGAAAACGGGGCTGATAAAATAAATTAATAACATTGTTTTCGGGCTTATCTACAGAATAACTTAAGATTGAAATTGAATTGAACATTGAAACTCATAAGATTATTGAACCTCAGTATCAAGATGACACAAACTTAATGACGTCATGATAACCACATCGGGTATTAAATTACAATAACTGAAAGTTAAATTTTTGTAACATAACTCATGAACCATTTATTTGATTTTTTCAATCTACACATCATCGGATAGGTAATTAAAAGTTCGACAAACGTTACACAAAAATTGACCCCATTTGACCATGATAATTTAGTATCTGAACAAATCATAAGCAGACATTGGTTGTTTATTTTCTGTACGTCGGCAGATAAGGCGTTCAAAACCTGAAGTTCAAACTTTATCTTTCAAAATATCTGAACCACACAATGGATTTCTTCAATCTTTACATCATCTGAAAGGTCTTCATAAACTTATCATCATGTGACCCTATATGACCTCCACTTCCGGTCCACACCGGAAGTTGATAATTAATTTCTCCAAAATTCATAACTCCTGAACCAGGAATTGGATTGATAAGGTATAATGACGTTTCCTATTCATCCAATCACTCACCACGAACACCTTGTTTTTGTCACATGACAAAAACTGAAAGTCTAGTTTTTTTTTCTTCTCCTTCTTCTTCCACTCAACTCTTCTCTGGATCATAACTCAAGATTGAAACTGAATTGAACCTTGAAACTCATCAGACAATTGAACCTCAATACGAAGACGGCACAGTTGTCATTACGTCATGATGACGTCATCAGGTGTCGAATTACAAGGTTTTTAAAGTTGAAAAATGACCATTTGCTTTTTGCTGTATCTCAACGAATATGAAAGCTATGATGTTCATACTTGGACATCGCATAGATCAAGACTGGGGCAACATTTGAAAAGTTAACGCCAAAATCGTACGACCTTATCTTCTAGGTCGTTATCCTAGGTCGAAGTTCACCTTCGTTTTTTTCCTTCAAAAAACAACTTTCGAGCTTATCTATGGAATAACTCAAGATTGAGATTGAATTGAATGTTGAAACTCACCAGATAGTTGAACCTTAGTATCAAGACAACACATACTTAATTACGTCATGATGACGTCATCGGGCACTGAATTACATTTAATCAAAGTTTAATATTTGTAAAAATCATAACTCAAAAACCATTATTCGGATTTTGACAATCTACACATCATCGGATAGGTTGTTAAATGTTCTACAAATGCTTCAAAGAACAGATCATTTTGAGATTGACTTCCAGTTCAAATCGGAACATTAAGTGATTTTCCCACAATTTACCAAAATCTCAGAATTGTACTCACCAGTTTCACTGTGAATCTTATCAGCTGTTATCAGTTAAGTAATTGTTTTATAAACATTCACCCTGGAACCAATTCCCCAAGGCCAGTGATCCATAACCCACAAGCCTACTTGCTGGTGTCAAATCACCGAAATGCTGAAGAGCAGAGAGAAAGTCCTATTGTTTCTTATTCAATTTCTCGAGATATATTTGGTCGATTTTTATGATTCAAAGTTGCTTTAATGATAACATTTAACCCACTTTCCCAATACTTTACATTTTAAACAAGAAACTGTGAAATTTCGTCGATGGTTCTGTCTGTAAACTCACAGGCAATGACACCCTAAACCACATGTTTGCACTTTTGATCAGATAAGAAAGATCTTGTTGAAAACTGCTCATTCCCAAACCAGTTGGTATGAACCCGAGTTTGTCATACATGTAGGAAAACTCAGATCTGTATTTAATGTGTGATTCACGTATTGAGTTGAAATTTTCTTAATATCTTATCTTATTCATTTCTTTAAAACTACTATTTCAGGATAATTTTTATATCAGGTTGTAGAATTAACGTTGCTCAAACTTTTGGACAGACATGACAACATTTTGACATTTACATCTGGTCCAAAAAGGACAACAAATGACGCACGATAGTATATTAATGTGCAAGCAGCCTTGCCCTGGCCACTCAAACTTTAAATTATGTTTCTCAAGCGTATTCTCTTATTTATTTGTTTATGTTTGAAAGTCTGTAACAAATAACACTTAAGAGACCGGCGGTTGCTTTATGCGGGATCATACTAAGGTCAAATAGGTCTTAATTTTTTGTCATGCGCGTGACCTCACATGACCTCTACTTCCGGTCGAAACCGGAAATGACCAGTAACTTGAAAGTGGGAATTTTTGTTGAGTTGTTTTTAACTATGTTGTGATCTGGCAAGTGTCTGGTTTACGTCACATAATTCAAAAGCGCCCTCTAGCGGCAGGCTGAAAACAGTTCAAAACACATAATTTAAAGCTCTTGGGCAATTCTAGTTTTTTGCAGATTTCTCAAAAAGTAAAAGTTGTACAAACCTGAAACTTAGCATACACTTGAACCTTAATATGAGGACGGCACGCGAAGAATTGCGTCATGATGACGTCATCAGGTATCGAATTACAAGGTTTTTAAAGGTGAAAAATGACCATTTGCTTGTTGCTGTATCTCACTTAAAATAACAAAACACACAATTTAAAGCTCTTGGGCAATTCTAGATACTTTGTACAAAGTGTGACCCCATTTGACCTTTCCCTGTCAAAACCGGACGTTGAAGTTTCATATGACAACCTTTATGCTATGATTTTGCACAGAGATCAACAAGAAGTACAAATAAATATTTTGCCTGTCAGCACAGCACAATTACAAAAAAAAAACCTTCACACAATAATTTCCCTATTTTTATTTACGCAGTCACTTTATTTCGTTCGAGCCGAACACCCTGAGTTTGTCCACAAACTCTAGTTGTTTTAGATTTTTGAAAAAACAAATTGGCGGGGTACTATTTATTCGTTTACAAGCGGATTGTTGATAAGAGTTCATTGGCTTCATGCAGTTAAAGAGGCACATTTTGCTCAAATATATTTAGGTGTTCGTGCAATATGAGCACGAACACCTCTTGATTTTGTTCTGTTTTTTGTTTTTCTTCTCCATCTTCTTCCACGCAACTCTTCTCTACAGCATAACTCAAGATTGAAACTGAATTGAACCTTGAAAGTCATCAGACATTTGAACCTTAATATAAAGACGGCACAATAGTCATGACGCAATAATGACGTCATCAGGTGTCGAATTACAAGGTTTTTAAAGTTGAAAAGTGATCATTTGCTATTCGCTGTATCTCATTTAATTTGAAAGCTATGATATTCATAGTTGGGCATATGATAGTTCAAGAGTGGGGCAACATTTGAAAAATTACCATCGAATGCGTACGACCTTTGCTTCTGGTCGTACCGGAAGGTCAAAGTTTGCCTTTGTGTTTTTCTTCAAAAAAACGTTTTTCGGGGTTATCTACAGCATAACTCCAGATTGAAATTGAATGGAACATTAAAACTCATGAGAAAAGTGAACCTTAGTATCAAGATGACACACACTTGATGATGTCATGATGACGTCATCGGGTATCAAATTACAGTGAATCAAAGTTTAATACTTTACAAATTTATAACTCGTGAACTACAACGTGGATTTTTACAATCTACACATCATCGGATAGGTCGTTAAAAGCTCGACAAACGCTACACAGAACATAATCCCTGTGCCCCTTTCTTCCGGTTCAAATCTGAATTTGAAAATTCCATAATATATAATCTTATTCATATCTTTAAAAATAATGAACATTTTTGCATAATATTTGTACCAGGTTGTAGAATGTCAAGCCTGCTCGAACTTTTGCACAGAATGACACCATTTCGACCTTAAATTTGATCGAAAAAGGACGTTCAAGCGCACCTGTATGTTAACCCACAAATTTACAACGCACGATAGTACACGCCAATCCTACACTCGTGCATCGACATGTGAATTAGTTGACAACGTCCTGTCCAACGCACGTAGAGTTGTGCTGTTTGCATGTTGAATATCGGTGGTACAACAAATTATATTGCACCTCACAGAATAATCCGTCTATTGAAACAAATCATAACTCCTTCTAGAGCCCACTGCTCCAGCGTGATAGCGCCCTCTTGTCATGAAGAGGAGAGATGCAGAAAACTGCCATTGTTTCTCCAAAATCGTAAAAGTAGTTGTACGAATTGTCTAAATTAATCTACTAAACATATATTCTAACTAGCATCGTATGTTCCAGAAACAATAATTACTTGTTGAGTTAAAGTACAGCATGACTGTCAGCTTTCAGGTAAGCAGATTTGTCATTATTTTTCAAGTTTGTTTTGTAAAGTAACCATGTCATGTGCAGCGTGTAAACAACCTTGCCCTGGCCACTCAAACTGTAAACTATGTTTCTCAAGCGTATTCTCTTAGAAGTAGGTTAGGAATATATTTCGCATTGCATCACAGAGGTGGTCCATCTAATATTTAAAAAATTCTTAACTGCTGGACCCACACATTGGATTTTAACAATTCATACATCATCTGAAAGGTCATAATAAACTAATCATACGCTACACATTATGTGACCCCGTTTGACCTTGATTTCCGGTTGAAGTCGGAAGTTGCTTTTTAATGTTTTAAAAATCATAAATCCTGAACCACATATTCGATTTTTATCATCTATACGTCAAGAGAAAGGACATCGGAGACTTCACCAACGCTACCAAGTGTGACCTCTATTGACTCTGACATCCGGTTCATACCGGAAGTTAACATTTATTATTTGAAAAATGAATAACTTCTGAACCACTCATTGTTTTTTTTCCCTGTACATCATCAGTTAAAACTTTTGTAACTTAACCAACGCTACCGAGTGTGACCTCGGTTGACCTTGACTTCCGGTTCAAACCGGAAGTTGAGTCTTTATATTTCAAAATATCATAACTTCTGAACCACACATTTTATTTTTTCAATCTATACATCATCTGAAAGGTCTTCATAAACTAATCAACATATGACCCTATTTGACCTCGACATCTGGTTCAAACCGGAAGTTCCTGTTAAATTTTTGTAAAGTTCATAACTCCTGAACCAGGAATTGGATTGATAAGGTATAATGACGTTACCAATTCATTCAATCACTCCCCACGAACACCTTGTTTTTGTAGTAAACAAAAACTGAATCTCTAGTTTTCTATTTGGAATTTTTCATTATCCCTTTTTTGAGCTGTTAATGTTATAAGTGAGTGGTGATTCCAAAAATAATAACTTGCCTCTTAGAATACAACCAGCGGAACGTAAGGTCCACCATTTTCTGGATTGAAAAATTTTTTCCGTACAATTAACGGACTATTATCTGTCTTAAAAATCACACAAAAATCTCAATATTTAAATGGATATTTGTTTGAATCATTATACTCTACTTGTATATATTTGGCTTGCGGTAGCACTATGTGTATCTACTTGCTAGGTAGATTTTGTTCTTTGAGAACTTGTTTTGCTACTTATTCTACTGCCGCGGAGTAGATTATTCGGAATTCAGGAGACTGAAAAGAACTTTCCTGCGTATTAACTACTACCTGGGCGGGAGGTATAGGAAATCGGCCTGGACTACTACTTTCGATTATTGGATCCAGGGGGCATTAACTTCACTGCCGCGGAGTGAGTTCTTAATGGTCTCAACGTTTCGACTAGCTTGCTCTAGTCATCGTCAGGAGACTCAACGTTTCGACTAGCTTGCCCTAGTCATCGTCAGGAGACCGTGCTAGAGCAAGCTAGTCGAAACGCGGCAGTGTATTTAATAACGAGGAGTCCCCTTGGTCTTCAAAGCGAAAGTAGTAGTCCCGACCGATTTCCTACCTCCCGCCCAAGTATTAGTTAACAAATGACGTAATATGCTTAAGGAATATTGTTCTCATTCGTGAAACTCATGATCCCTTCTTTTGTAGATGTAGTTCCGATCCTACACCGAATCATGGGTCCCGTGGAGAGCCACGTCGGTTCTTGTGACTCGGTTGCAGTTAGTGGTGACTGGTTCCAGCTCGATGGAAATCAAGACCTGATTGAAATAGTTCCTGCTCCGACGTAGTTGATCACGCATGCGCTGTGTATTCTAAAGCAGGATCATACTTGAACCTTGGCGACTTTAAAGACACCTGTATCTCTGACCCGGGTCTCTGTGAATCTATGATGTGGTCTTTATGGCTCAACATAGATACGTCATCAGAATTATCTGGTGAAAGATACTATGTCAGCTCAGGGGGACAAACAAGTTTGGCAAGGGGTGTTGCTTTTCTGTATCTAACTGACGTGTTTCAGTACATAATCAAGCTATCAAATTCCGGTTACCGTTTGGTTTATGCCTCGTCTAAGATACCTAAAAACAAATGGTTTCACCTGACTTTATCTTTCGACGGTGTGCCGTTTGGTAACGCTACTCAGCTTTACGTCGATGGTGTATCAGTTGCTAGTGATTCACACGACACGCCGGAGGTAGCATTGTCGGATGGTTGCACGCAACTTAACATGGGTAACACGAACACTTTCATTGGCGGGATTCTCGATTCTTATGTGTATGGCAGTTCGGCGGCATACAGTGATCTGACGGTCTTTGACGGTCTTCTAACTGAACAAGAGATACAAAAGATGTATTCCTGTGGATCACACGGTGAGTATCCAAAAACTTGAATATTACAGATTGAACAATTTCTGATAACGATCAATGGAAATGGAGATCGCAGACGTCTTATTTGTAGATGCAAATAAATCATTAAAAACTAGCGGGAAAAAAATCACACTCGGTCCCAACAACCATTGTGTTAAAGAACATCTGTAACAATAGCATCTATACTTGATGTGACCCAACATACACTCAAAATAGCAAACCAGTGAAAGTATAAGTTCAATCGGTCATTGGAATCACGAGATATATGTGGTAAAAACCTGAAATGATTTCACTCTTTCCAAACATTGAGTTTTTGACTTGCGAGATCAAAACTATAGGTTTTCTCGGTCAATTTCGGCAAATGAGCAATCTTGTCAAATGAGCAGCCAATTTAACCACCACGCCATTCTATTTCGCGCGAAATCGAATGCTACTAAAAAGGGTAATTCGATTTCGTTTCATGACTAGTCAAATGTACTGTTGCGTCATTCGATTTAACAAAATAATCATTCAATTTAACGATTCATCAAAGCAGCATTCAAATTCGCAGGAGCTTTTTGAGGCGTGTGTTTAGTCATTCAAATTCATTTTTGGGCAGTCATTTCTTTCATTTGTGCAAACTAAAAAACGCTCTGTTAAACTTTTGTTTCCTTTCGAATGTTAAGGGCATAAATACGGTTCACATATTGGCACTTGAGTCACTTTGCCGATGTACTTCGAAGACGAG
This sequence comes from Leptasterias polaris, assembly GCA_037783415.1. Taxonomy (NCBI): domain Eukaryota; kingdom Metazoa; phylum Echinodermata; class Asteroidea; order Forcipulatida; family Asteriidae; genus Leptasterias; species Leptasterias polaris. The sequence goes on from JAZGTN010000102.1 coordinate 6,521,236, forward strand.
CTTTCGCTATAATTTTCCACGCATTTTTCTAGAAATGGCATGCTCGTGGTCGCTACGCTAGAGTATCCAACGTAGATGGTTGATTGAGGCATTCGAGGGAAACGAGCAAGACTACCTTGAGTTTGCCAACAGATTGATGGTTGAGGAAGAAACAACATAAACAATGAGAAAGCAGGAAAAACATAAAAAACACCCCATTCAAACACAATACAAAATTATCTCTTGGTCAGTTTACCAATAAAGATCCCCCCCCCCAAAAAAAAAAAAAAAAAAAAAAAAGTAAATAAAGGAATAAAGAAGAAAACAAAGAAGAAGAAAAAAACTAACGGGCCCCATGTAAAATCGACTGGAAACATAAATAACGAAAATAATGTTTGCCTGAATTAAAATGAAGATACGAAACAGTTAATAGAGTTTATCTGTTTATTCGTATTTATTTTAATTTGAATTCTCATTTAGCGAAATTGATTGCCTCTTTAAGAAATTGAAAAAATAAAAAACAGTAAACATTTCCAGTCGAACCAGCTTTGCTAAATTGAATGATGAATGAAAATATGCTAAATTGAACACAGTGCTAAAGGAATTTGAATGCCTCAAAACGAAATTGAATGACCGAATTCTGAATTTGAAACGCAGTAAAAACTGGAGAGGCAAAATAGCTTTAATTCGAACGCACGAAAATTTAATCGGCTGCTTATTTGCCGAATTTGACCGAGAAAACCTATATTAGTTTTACTCATTTCTCAAAAAGTATAGCGTTTCAAGCAAACATATTGAAAGGTAGTTTCCCACCATTGATCCAAGTCACCTAATGTAAAGATCATTCACAATAAAATTCTTCCTTCCAAAACAGAGACTTTACATAAAGCTTGTAAGGGGGTTTCTTTTTTCCGTCAAAAACTTATTTCTTTTTCTCGAAGTATTATTTATAACTCATACCTTCAAAGTATTATTTATTTGCTCCAGATGATAGTTCGTGCCTAAAAGGTGATACAACAACAACAACAGCAACAACAACAACAACAACAAGAACAACATTGTCCCTTTACGGTCTCCGTAGCTTCCCGAGGCAGGCAGACCAAGACTTATAATGAATTTTCTTCTGAAGAAAAAAGCAACCTCTCGTCTTCCTTTCAAAGTTCTGAAAAGTTTTCGAACCTTTCTTGTTGTTTTTAGTCATGATATAATGTACTTGGAAATGAGATCAAAGATTGAACAACAGCAAAGGTTTTGAACTGCTTTCTCTGTCGGGGCAGGAGGTCGAAATGGAGACGTGAGGCCCCTCTTGTTGGTAAAAATTGTGTTTTTTTACCTTTGTTTATAGAATGGTATCTGATGGTGCGAAGTCTGGTTATGAAGAGCGATCTCGAGTACAAATGCACGGCTAGCGACTCATCCGGGCCGATCATTACGTGGAGTCTGTATCACAAACAAACCGATAGTTGGGAGAATTTAGACGCCTCAGGTGATGGCTACACGATCCAATCAGTGGCTGTGTGTAGTTCGCTCTACATTGGTGATGAGTTCCAGTCCAGTCAGTCCTATGGCCATAGCATGCACAGCTCTTGCAGGACCTAACAATGCATCTGTGTTTATCTACAAAGGTTTGTTTCTCAAGAAACCATAAATCATTCCATTAATGTTATCTTATAGCAATCATAAAGAAGAATGTACATGCGGTCTCATTTAATTGTCTTAAGCTAAGTATGTAACAATTAACAGCGAGCGTAACTTCTTTGTACAGCTTGTAAACCATTTCAGTTTCGGTAAAAAATAAATCCTTAAATGGATTGGCCTTCTCAAGTAATCTTATCTTGTTTCGAATTAAGAATGTTATCATTATTGTTTTTTTCAGGCATGTGATTTTATTAAACATTAGTCTCTGTACGTTCGTCATCTAAGGATCTAAAGAGGTGGTTGACTAAAAAAAGAAATCTGAAATATTGTCAGCAAATAATTTAAAAACAAATAGAACCAAATCAAAGATTAGATAAAGTACATTGTGGCCTACAGCTGATTACCTTTCGCATATGTTTAATTTAAAACCTACGGTGCCCACGAAGGGACAGGTAAATAAATTAAAATTGTAGAAAATGAAAACCATTGTTTTGTCCCCTCGAGCTACTATTCCGTTCCCTTAACTACATTTTCACTGATGAATTGAAGTATGAAATACACGCCGCAAAATGCTTCTTCAAATTTGAAAGCTGTTCGATAAGATTGTTAACTGTTATGGTTAATTGTTCTTATGTCGCGTGACGCTTTAGGGTGTATTATCATTTTGTATTTCCTGATACTCTGGGTAAACCTTTCAGTAAATTATAGTGTTTTGCACAGGTGCCCAGCATTCCTAACGCTAGAAAATAAGTGTAACACACACACAAACTGACTCCGTGCAAATAACTTGGAAGAACCACTTTTAATGATCTTCATAGCTCTTTCTTCAAGAAGATAACAAACTTTAACTTTTAGCTTAAATGCAAAATACAATAAAACATGAACAGCTGTATACTAAATATTGGCCAATACAAAATCTCAATACACCAGGATCCTGGATTTATCGTTCAGTCCACTGAGAGTTCAAATCCGCGATTATCAAGGATACAAGAACTGTTAAATACTCCTCCACTTGACACCTTGCAGCTACATGTAGGTACGTGTAGGTCAATAGTTCAGAGTTCACCTTGAAACTTGGCGCAGCTATGTACGTGTAGATCAACAGTTCAGGATTCAACTTGAAACTTGCTGCAGCTAGGTAGTAGGTCCTATGCCGTGTGCGGATTCCCTCACCAACAGTCCAGACAGCGAGTCCAGAGTTCACTTTGAACGCTTGCTGCAGCTAGCATGTGTAGGTCCTATCAACATGCAGTGCAGCTTCATTCATCACCAACAGTTCAGAGTTCATTAACTTGAAAAGCTGAGATCATTCAGAGAAAATCTAAGATCGTAGATCTGAGAACCAACAACTGCCATCAATAATCTTTAATGATGTTGGAAGAAATCCTGTCAACAGGAAGTTACTATTTCTTCCCCAAAACTATTTAATTTCTGAACAAAACGATGATTAAAACTTTTACATGACAACAAACATGTCTGCCACCAAAACACTGTCACATGGCCTGGACACATCCTGCCGTTTGAGGGCGCTATCTCCTTTTATGCCCTGTGCTACATAAGTCCATGCACTTAATCTGTAATATTGCCTACCAATAGTGGACGTAAGTATCAGCTGCCTTGAAGTATAAGTAAAACACAAAATGAAATTAACTTCTTCGTAATAAAAGTTGGCCAATATTTTTCAACTTTCCAACTATGTGATGACGTGTTTCATTACAGGCAACAACAAGACGTTCAGCTTCAGTGATCAAAAACCTACTGGTAAGTGGCTATTACCCTAACGAAGGTTGTTGGCAAACTTTAATATCTAGTTGTTATTTTTTTTGTAATTTCTGTATTATTCTCTTTTTGAAATGATCTTAGAGAAATAATTAGTGAGCTTGATTTATTTGCTGCAAATTGACTGTTGCAGATATGTAAATTGTTTCAAGTCCGTCTATTGAGTGAATCTTTTGTTTTTGTCGTATGAAACACTTATGTGATTGTTTTTGATGATGTCATGGAGCGTTTTAAACTGCTATGTGGCTAGGGAACACTTGGACATTTTGACAAAATAATGTCTACAAAACTGTTAAGTTAAATTTGTTTTCAAACAGACTGATAAAAACAGTACCATGGCTTCAAGGAGGATTGTATGATTGTGATGTCATTGTGTTTATTTGATAACGCTAAACAAATATCAATCTTTTTGTTGAAAGTGTTTGAAAAATAAATATGTAAATGAAAGCATAATGAAAGCATTTTGTCGTTCTTCTTTTATCTTTAGGTCATTCGGCCTTAATCGTCAAGGATTGTTCAGACGCTCTAACAAGGGGTGTGAAAAAGAGTGGTGTGTACCTGGTCAAACCGTCTGACTCTGATGAGCCATTCCAGGTGTACTGTGATATGGAGACAGACGGCGGAGGCTGGACGGTAAGTTCATCGTAATTTAAATCAAAAACAAAAACTAAAAAAGGGTCAAAACGATTATGGAAATTAGTTTTTATTGTGGACGTTCTTGTTTTAAAAGGTGTTCCAGCGACGCATGGACGGCAGTGTTGATTTCTTTTTGGACTCTGCCAACTACAGGCGGGGATATGGGAACCTACATGGAGAGTTTTGGCTCGGTAACGACAACTTGCACCGTCTGACCGCTCAGAGCGAAAATGATCTACGCATTGATCTGTCGGATTTCGAAGTAAATTCTTGTCATGCCGTTTACGGCTTGTTCAGCATTTCTGATGTGAGTGACAACTACAGGCTGACGGTGGGGCAGTATTCAGGAACGGCAGGTAATAAGACACCCGATATGGTCAGCAATTGTTTGGCTTTCGGAAATTTGAAAACATTCACGTCGATCACATGGTTCTGTTTCCATTTTCTTCTCTGGTCATCAGTAAACTAAGGCAGTCTAGGAGCCCGGGATACTTGTCATAGAAAACATGGTTCGAATCCTACCTGAGCTGATGTTGTGGAACTCGGAAAGCACTAAGAGGTTTATACTCATTGTCTATTTCAAAATCAATTGTGATGGTCGGGGATTTTCAAACCATCCGCAGGATCGTATTGACCAACGTGAACATAAAAGAAGTAACGCATTCAGGCACAAATCTCCGTGTTCAGATAATTTATTATATTGCTACAAATTGACAATGGTTGCCGAATCTCCCACTTTGGTTTGAGACCAAACACTCACCGGTCAAGCAATTGACCATACGAACAAGTATTTAACCCTGATGACCCGACACACACGCCTCTAGACGACAGACCACGAGGGTGTGTGCCCAACGTTTTTTTTTTACTGTATAAGGTATTCAATTACGTAATAAAACATTCCAACTTAAACTATGGGAGATTCGGTATAAAGCAGTCATTGGATTAAATACAATCTATTACATCATCACAGTATAACAAGTGATTTTGTTTTACTCTCAAATAATTTATGATCAAAATTATCCACATTTAACGTTCGCTCTTTGACCGTTAGAAAAAACGAACGAACTCGGTGAACTGGAAATGTATAATTTGTCTTCCAACAGGTGATTCGCTGTCCTTCAGTAATGGGACAGCCTTCACAACCAAAGACGTGGACAACGATGCAAACATTATAGAAAACTGTGCCGTAAGTCGAGGAGGAGCATGGTGGTATAAAAGTTGCACCTTCTCAAACTTAAACGGGCACTACGCTACAACGGTGACACGTGGAGTCTACTGGTACTACTGGAAACAAAATTATAACCCAGTTAAGTATACAGAAATGAAGTTAAAGATGAGGTCTTAAAGAAAAAAGAACACATTTGTGATTACCGAAAGAAGAAAACCTGACATAATGTGAATAATCATGGAGTACAAAAATTCATACCAGAACCGACCATCCAGAGAAATATTCTAGAGAAACGTTTTAGAAACGGTACTTGAAGCCCTGTAGAAACGCACACATCATAATAGCAAAACGTGATCGGTAACCATTGTTTGTTTTTCACTGGCCATCAATGTGATGAATCTCTGCAGACAAGTTGTCTGGTAAAATTGATTTTCGTTTCAAACTATTAGGCTGTGATTTATTTATATATTTATTTTCTGAAGACATCGTCCATGTGTTCTCTTCTCTGAAAAGTGTACGTATTCAATTGGTAAACAAGACAACTTTTTAAAATAAGTTCAATGTTAGTTTCCTAAACAACAACAATAAATTTGAAAACACAAACGTTTTACTAAGAGTTATTCAAGGCCATTAAAACTAATAAAAGTCCAATGTATTTCCACGATAACTAACGATTCAGCGACAAATTGGACACTATGGCTAGCTTGCTGATTACGCAATCACGGTAATGCGTCGGAGATTACCTTGATAATGGAATTCTAACCGAAACAGGACCTGTAATAAGTGTATAGCCCTTACAATTTGTGCATGAACAATATTTTTACGTACTTTTAGGGTTTTCGTTATAAGACATTGGATGAGGATAAGTTTTAAAAAAACTTTTTTTTCATCGTGACGTCATCAGGTGGCAATTTACGATAATTCATTGCTATTACTTTAAAATGTTATATATCTTGTACCACATGTCATCGAGTCGTATTGTTTGTGCTGTTTCGTAGCTTAGAACATGTGACATTTCATACAAATGAATAACCCACTTTGACCTTTACTTCCGGTTAAAACAGGAAGCTCTAAAAGTAAAGCAAAATAATGTCTCCCGAACCTCATGTAAAAAAATATCTGTTGTTTGTGCTGTCTTGTACCATTCGACATACTTTACTCTTTTTTCCACTTTGACCTTTCACTTTGTCATGTTTCCTGAAACACAAGTTATAAATGAATAATCTTTGTGCCGTATTGTACCTTATACTAGTCCAGGAAAGATACAAACAAAATTGTGAAAACCTCAAACAAATTGCAACAGTTTGTATTTTACCACAGTGCATTTTGTTAAGGTCCTCAGAATAAAATACAAAATATCCGCAAAATCCAATTACTGGAAATTTGCCTAATCTGCATAAATCCAATATGGCCGCCAATTTAACGATTTTATCGTTGATTCAATCATAAATCTCATACCATGTGAATTATTTGGTGCATTAATTATGGCTATTGAGATCAATTTCCATGTGGTTGGCATATTATGCAGAGGTGTGTATATGCACAGGGATAAAATGTAATAGAAAAATTGTAATACAATGTGTAATACAATATGTATTACAATAATGTAATACATTCTTAATAAAAGCACAGTCCTGATGAAAATACCTTGCTTGTATGGTAACAGTTCCGAATGAAGCGTTTGATCATACATGTATGCAACAGGTCTTAAATACAAATACTGATTAGGGATACATTATACATCTGTTGAGCTGCGAGTTAAGGGAAGCGAGGGAGTTAATCGTGCAAGTAGACAACGAGAGAGCAATGTAACAACACATCCTGGGCGACGTGTTCACCAGCATTGTCGTCGAGATTTCTGTGATCCAAAAAGAATTGCAAAGGAGAAAGCTGCACAGAGCATTAGTGTTGAGAAGTGCTCAAGTCTTCGTTCTCACCAAGAACCTTTTGACTTCAGTAAACACTGCATGTTATGTGGTCATCCTGCCAAGTATGATGGGAAACGGAAAGGGTTTGATGTTATCCCTGTTAGATCGAAGGGCTTTCAGGACTCAATCGCACAGATTTGCAAACATAGAAATGATCCATGGTCTCAGGTTGTATCTGGTAGACTTGCAATTGTTAATGATCTCCATGCAGCTGATGCTGTATATCATCAACAGTGTAGTGTGAATTTCAGAACTGAAAGACAGCTACCACAGGCATATTCTGAAGACGGTGCAAGCACCTCCAAAAAGATTAAAATAGGCAGACCAAAAGAAGAGGTGAGAATGACAGCATTCTTACACGTCGCAGAATTCCTAGAGGAAAATGATGATGAACAAACAACAGTAGGTGAACTAGTAGCAATAATGCAAGGGTATCTAATAGATACAGAGCATGAGGCCTATAGTGCTGTGTACATGAAAAAGAAATTACTGGAACACTTTGGAGAAAGAATCATTGTAACCGAAATTAATGGAAAACATGGTGTTGTGACATTTCGCAACACAGCCAGTTCTATTCTGTATGAATTCCACAAGCAACCAAAGAATGAGACACCGGAAAACGAGAAAAGGAGAATCATAGAGACTGCTGCCAAACTTATTCAGAGTGATGTCAAGTTCCAGGATATCAGCGGTGATGTATACCCAAGTCCGGCAGAAATGTCTTCTACCACTGCATCACTTGATTTCATCCCTAATTCTCTTCAGAGGCTGTTAAGGGGTATGTTTGTTGGCAAAAATGTAGACATCAAGCTGGCATCCATTGGGCAGGCCATCATGCAGGCAATACGGCCAAGGGTCCTCATTGCTCCTCTCCAAGTTGGTCTTGGAATACTGATGCATCATAATTTTTCATCTCGGTTCCTAATTGACACTTTGCACTCTCTCGGTTTCTCCTGTTCCTATTCCGAAGTGAAAAAGTATGAAAAAAGTGCGGCAGTTTCTCAAGGAACAAAAATTCCTGGTTACATACAGAACCAGTTCGTTCAGTATGTTGCCGACAATGTTGACCATAACATTTGTACAATTGGTGGATTCGGTACCTTCCATGGAATGGGTATAGTAGCTACGAAGACACCGGGTACAAAGACCTCTAAGCCTATACCAAAAGTTACTGTAACTGCCGCAGATATTGCTGCTGTTGGGCGAATCAACATTGAATACTTCAAGGCCTCTCATACAGTACAATCGCTGATGTACCAACCCATGGTGAATTTGGGAACAGAAGACCCAACACTTAACCTCGATGTGCTTTGGAAGACATCATTACTACTTCGTTCCCCAAGGCCCTCATGGTCTGTCATGATGCAGATGGTCAATAAAGGTGAATTTCCAGGACAGTCTTCGGTATCTTTTCTTCCCATGATTGACATGAATCCAAGTGACCCATCCTGTGTATTCTCTACACTGCGATTTGTTTGCAATCATGCTGTACAGTACAATGTTACTCCTGTATTGACTTTCGACCAGCCACTATGGTGGAAGGCACTTACAATCATTCGAAACCAGCTTAGTGGCAGTGACATGAAGCAAATTGTCCTGAGACTTGGGGACTACACACCGAAATGAGCTTCCTTGGAAGTATTGGGCATTTCATGAGAGGCTCGGGGCTCCAGGAACTTCTAGAATTAATTTATGCAAGCAACTCGGTTGGCCACATGCTTTCTGGAACGGCAATATCAAGAGCTGTGCGTGGCCATCTCCTTGTTGATGCTGCCCTCAATACCATGCTGGTGGCAGATTTGTACAACGTGCCTCTGCCAACTAATGATGAGGAACAGTCTCTTGAAGTTGATACAACCTGTGGCGAAGCAGAAGTACAAGATAGAGAAAAGAGGCAAGCAACAGATTTGGCAGAAGCTCAAGACCTTTACTGGTTTGTCTCTACAATGGTCAGCCAACAGAGGGTCTAGATCTTTTAAGATACAACAAGTTTTGTTTTAAGGTAACAACAAGCACTTCCCATGTCGAAGCACACACCTTGCCACCAACCTCAGCAGCAGCAAAGTACCATAGTATTCGTGTGTATTATCAAATATTACAGTGGAAGGGGTTGGCAAATACCAATATATCTCCAGAAGATTGGGGTTGGCAGGTCGTAGATGGCAAATATCTACCCAAGCAGACAGACCAACCGCCGGCACCATCAGCACTACTTGAGGTCATCAGGTGTAGGTGTACGAAAGAATGTATGAACAGAAAATGCACATGCCGAAAGTACGGCCTGCCTTGTTCAATTGCCTGCACAGAATGCCGTGGCTCCAGTGTACTGATGTGCCAACTCACCGCCACCAGACCTAGATTTAGATGCTTCTGAAGATGAGGCTGACTCATAAGTTGACATTTAATTCAGGTAAGGAAATAACTTATTCATAATTTACAGAGATTGACAATTTTTATAAAGACCGATTTGCGAACCCTCAAGAAGGATGTCCATCGAAAAATTACTGAAATCATTATGTATTAAAAAATGTCAAATAAAAAATGGCGGCCGTTTTTTATTTATGCCAAATAAGCAAGTTTATCAAAGACTTTATGAATCTTTTTAACCATAGATTTACTCCCTAACCTGAAGTGTGCATTTTAGTTATTTCAATTTTGGAATATGTTATCTAAAACAAGGGTTAATTATGACCAAATCAATGAAAAACTTGTTAAAATGGCGGCCATTTTGAAATATGCAAATTATGCATATTTCCACTAATTGGATTTTTGCGGATTTTTGGTATTTCATTCTGAGGGCCTTGACAAAATGCACTGTGGTAAAATAAAAACTGTTGCAATTTGTTTGAGGTCAAACCGTAGTTTTCCAAGACTATTATTGCACGGTTGAAGTGTTACTGAAAAACATGAAGCCTAAATGATACTATTTAAAAGTTTGTTCCCGGTCCACACAGGAAGTTCAAATAAAATAAAGTAAACAATTTCTGGACCAAGTGGGGTGAGAGTATACGAATAAGGGTCTTATAGCCCATGCTTCAGTTAGAATGAAGTTAACAGTTAGCGTCAGGTCAGGTTCAGTTTTAAATCAGTTTCAGAGTCAGTATCAGAATGAAGATCAGATTAACCTCCCTTTGCTGGGCGGAAGGGCCGCTTGATGGTACCACATAATCACTAATTGTTTCTTCTTCAAAGTGTAATGACTGGGGGAGTCAAATTATTTGTTACCCTATAATTGACAATTCCACATGTTATTTAAGAGGGGGTTAGGCCCCAGTTTCTGCTTATTATTTGTTTTACGTGATTTTTCCGAAAAATATATTTGTTGGTATGGTAATAAAAAAATATTGGCCCTTTCGCTCCTCGGCGTAAAGTCGGTGGTGGTGATTTCGCACCCTAAAAGCTTAGCTAAATAGGGCAATAAATTAATTACTGGGAAGCTAATGAACTCACAATTTTCTTACACAAAAGTTGATGGGATGTAATGAATTTACTTTGATGTAAACATTATAAGGAAATGCACACAATGTTGTGCTAATTTAAAATTATATTGTGTAGTTGTAAATATTGGCCCTTTCGCTCCTCGGCATAAAGTCTGTTTGTTTCCTAAATTGCAAAAAATGGTAATTAATTAATTAATGGGTAAATAGCTAATTGACTCAAATTTAATTGAAGACAAAAGCTGGGCATGCAAATAAGTCTTTAATAATAACATAATTGTTGATTACATTTAATAATTAGTGTGGTATGATTTAAATGCCCTTTCAAAGATTTCCGTATAATTTATGCTCTTTAGGGTTAAGGCACAATTAATGTCAAAGTAAGGGCGTGTCAAAGATGAAGGGTCTTCTATCTGACTTTAAAAGTCGGGAGCGTTTAATCAAAGTATAAAGCAAAACAACTTTTTTGTTTGTTCATAGACACCTAGTGTTGAATGAAACAGCGGGAATCAGCTGTTGTGGTTTTGTTTACGAAACTTGCATTGATACTTGGGTTGCTCTAGAGCCCTCTTCTCAGTGGCCATTATCATTCAATGTAACACCTTGTCAACTTTTGCTAGGAATCATAAATTAGGCTACACAGAGTGCTCCTTTAATTTAGTTGTGGGAGTTTATTCACGTATCTGCATGATGGAACTTTAAGTAGTGCGTGTGTTATTGCTGAATCAAAGCCTTATACATACTGCTGTTTACTGTTCTGTAATAGGGTAATTGTTTACTATGTAGTTATAGTGAGTTTATTTTTATTAGCCACACTAAGATTAATTTATTGGTATAACATTACTTTCTTAATTAATTGATCATCGCACCTGGTGCATTGATAACTCGGGGGATGTAAATTGGTCAGTCCACTGTGGGCCATAGCGTGAAAGGCATTTTGGACGGTAGACTTGGAGAACTCCAGTTTATGGTTGGAATATTAAAAACCATACCGGTTTCTTCGGGGCGGTGTATCTCCGTTTTAGGAAGATAATTGTGCCGGAAACTCCTTTGAATTGTCGATGTGCAGAGTGTCGGTGAGTCATATTGGTAAGTTTTATCTTTAGAATTATTGTTATCGAACAGATAATTATTTAAGAACAATGATAACTATACGTAAAATGTTTGGAGTATTTTGATTTCAGTGGTGTGTATAAACTTTATTTCAGTGTTGGCCTTAGCGCCAATTTGCCGCCTATTGATGTGCTAGTTTCGTTTCATGAATTCACTCACTATCAACTAATTTTCAATCGAAGCTCTAAAAGTTTCCTTTTCAAATTATCTAATTGTATTCATAAAAGTTGTTGTTTAATAAGTGGTAACCAATTCATTCTAGTTAATTTATCATGGGAAACCACAGTGGATGATTTTGAATGGTCAGACAGTATGAGGGTTAATATTTGATGTGTCGATACATTTACGTTATGATTTCATTACTGTTTTGCATGGGGTATCTAGCATTTAAACCAAGTTGAATAATAACATTACAAGCTTGAATGGGCTGTCTGACATTCAAAGCAGCAAAATGGGTGTCAATGTATGGTCAGACAGTATGAGGGTTGACTGATTGCAGGATTTCACACTGCTGGTAGACACATCTTGTAAAACGGAATATTTAAAAATATTGTAAAAATGATAACAGTGACTGGGTCAAATAGTAGGAATGTTATATTAATAGTATAATACCTAAGTGGTAGTGATGTTTGAATGAAAATAGTACTAATATTTATCAAACCATATTTGAATAGCGAATGGTATTGCAAACTATTCTGAATTTGTCTTTGTCTTAATCCAGTTATTAATAATACCATGATAAATGTTGAAGGCACCTGGCAGTGGTATTTTATCAAAATAAAGCTTTTGTTATTAGTATATACATTTTTATGAGTGGAATGTGAATAAACAATTAACTAAGGTTAAACAATTGTATTTTTATTTTAATTACAAATTAAAAAAATAGGCCCCCCTTTACATGACGCTGTTCGTGACGTCAATCGAGGCAGGAGAAAATGTGTAGTCTGGGCCCGTACATTACGTCTGGGTACCTGCTCAGTATGATGCGTTTTCGTATTCGAACGTCACCACCCAATGCAATCCTAGGACAGTGTACAGTCGACTAATACGAGAAGCCAGTTTATACGAGGTTTTTCACCGGTCCCGAACTGTCCCATGCGCGTTTCTATGTCTTAAAAACGGACGATACGAGCATGGTCATAACGAGAACACGGATAATACGAGGTATTGTTTTTCCTTCTTTGCCAAACTATTTATCGGATCGGCGTGCCGCGGCGTCGTGGCATACAGCTCAAGTCGATCCGAACACCAGAAACATTTCACTGGTAACCTAAGCTTCACTGCAACTTCCCTTGCACACTACTACCAACGAAAAAATCCCCGGTATCCAAGCACGACGGGTACGTATCCAAGTGTTCGCTGCATAGCGCTGAAAACGACGTCGGACCGGACCACTTTGCCCTCGTTAGCCTGACTTTCGATGCCCGTAACTGCCTATATTTGGGATCTGCAGAAAAAAAAATGCTGGCTGACCCCATCTTTAGTCGTTTTGCTGCATCCAGCAGCAATTTTTGCCGGAAAAATGCAAGAAAAATCCCCTTTTTGGATAGCCAAACGAAACGTACAATCTCACTACTTTCACGTGTATATACAACGTAAATGCAGGCAAGTTCGAAGATGGGCCGATGTTCGATCGACAATAAATACTGACAAACAATTACTAAACAAATTGTTTTATTGTTACTATACATATACTCTTATATTAAAAAATATATATATTTCCAGGTGACTTTGAGGTTAGATTGTATAACTGATGTGATGATTTCGCCTTGAGTTTCATTGTGTTTTATAAAATACCAACTCGTTAAATCTTGAGTCAGGAATATTTCTGCTCAGATCTTGCCAACAAAAAAACAACACAATAACAAATATGAAAAAATGAAAACGTGACTTGAACAGACGTAACGTTTCAAAAAAATTATTTACTGTGCAGCACAGTAATGTTTGTAAATCATGTATAGCTTAGATACCAAAGTTTTCAATGTTTCAACCCAGGTAGAAAGTAACGAAACTCAAGATGAATCAAAACTTAGTTCAATATTAAAAGTGTGTAACGTTTCTCTTACATAAAGTCAATGAAACTCGTATGAATTGAAACAAAATGTTTAATGATTCAAGTAAATAACTAAAACAGTGTGTGTTTGATATGATTTTCTTCTGCTGCCTTTTTGTTTACCCCCGTTCTGTTCTGAAACACTATCGCATGGGCTTGTGCTCGTTTTCTCCACACAAAAAGACGAGAAACAACAAAGGAGCCACTCAAGCTGCCGTTTATTAGGCTCTGCGCAAATTAAATATTATCGCCTCGAGAAACAGGATATGCACAAAACTTAAAGCTACAAAGCAATGAACCTGCTCCAATTTTTAGCGAAAATATAAGATCAGGGTTGGTTGGATTGAATGGTAAGACATTATGGGGGTGGATTGTGTTCGGTGTAGATGCTTCTAATTATATCATGGTGAAGACTAGTTCGGTTTAATATCTTTCAAACTATAGTGATGATATGAAACGGTTCAGCAGTAGGAGGGTTGACAATGAACTTATAACTTAAGTTTTCTCGCGATGTAATTTTGCAGGCGTGAATTTTGTATATATCTCTGTTTCAAAACCATGGGGCGACGATATCGACTGGTCAGACAGTGGGAGGGTTGACTGTTGACTGTGAACTGTGTTTATGCATTCAACACATGATAACATGTTGTTGGCAGGCATAGTTAATCTATCTCTGTTTCAAAACCAAAGTGGGTGATTTTAATTGGTAAGACAGTTGGAGGGTTGACTGTGAACTGTTTTGATGCATTCAACACATGATAAAATGTTATAGGCAGGCATAGTGTACTAATTTTCTGTTTCAAAACCACAGTGGATGATTAGTAACTGGTCAAACAGCAGGGGGTTGACTGTGAACTGTGTGTCTACACTCATAACATGATTTTGTGCAAGCTGTCATAAATTAGATGTATTTAAAATCTCAGCGGATGATCATGAATGATATATTTCCTCAGATAAACAATTTAAAAAGTGTTACCATTAATCCCTGTGCTTTCAATGAACGATTGAAACGAATCAGAGGGAAGTGAATGTTTTGAAGCTTTATGTTGACGGAGAGTTCAGCCTTCATGATGAAACCAAAATTCAGGTCGGTAGTATCAAGGATAGTTGTACTAAGCTGTACTTGGGTATGGCCAATCAATGTACCGCAGAACGTTCACCCAATGAATACAGCGGTTCTGCCGCATACTGCAATCTCATGGTTTTTGATAATCTCTTTAACCAGGACGAGATCAATTATCTGAAGAAAAAAAAATAAAATGAACAATCTCCGTGGTAAATGGTACGGAACAAAATCATGAACAGTTTAAATGAGTAGAAATCAAATAAGCTTAGTCCCGAGAAGGCTTATATCAAAATCATGTCTTGCTGAAATTTAGTATGTTATGTTCAATTAGTTAGACAAGCATAAGACAGAAGTTTATTTAAGCTCCTTTACTTTACTGCTCACCATAGTGTTCGGGTTACTTTTAATTTTAATAAACTAAACTTACTGTTTCGCACTTGAAAATGTACAATTTGAATTTATCGTTAATACTTCTTAGTCTAACTTGTTTTTCTGCATACAGTCTCACAACAATCTTTGGATAGTTTCCATTAGTCATCAACGTGTGTCCTGGCAGTGCTAAAAATTTGACCACATCGAGGAAACACTGTGAACACAAAGTGACGAGGGCACACTGTGAATTGACCCTCAGCGTTTGTTCACTGCGAGAACATACTGATTTGACACTGTAGAAAATTATGACCAAGTAATTAATTTCAATAATTAATTTTTTTTTATTTCGTTGGACAGGAGAGAACAACAAATACTTCATCAAACATCGTTCACATTGTTTACACTGTGTGAAAACTCTATGAACACACAGCGACAAGTGCACTGTGGATTGACACTGTGTACGTGAGCACACTAACAGATCACCGTGATTTGTTCACAATATTTGTTTGCAGTGATTTTACAGTGTGTTCACAGAGTTTCAATTCACAGTGTGCCCTGCCCTTGTCACTATATGAACACTTTGAAATTACTGTCAGTCGTTCATCGGTTTGACCACACTCGGTGACCACACTGAAGCAATTTTACATCGTGACCATAAAAACAATGTGATTGTGATTCTGTCACAGTTTGACCTCTTTGAGTAGTAATTTCAGTACACTTTGAGTTGTAAGTGACTTAAAACTATAGTTTTAACAGTTGTATTCAATAAAATGAGGATTCATAATTACTGCAAATATGTGTACGATGTTTGATGAAGTATTTGTTGTACTCTCCTGTCCAACTATCGAAATTAAAAATGGGTAATTATTGAAATTAATTACTGTTTCATCTTTTCCAACCAAATGAGCGTGGTCATATAATAATGATCCCTGTAGGCCTACTACTAAGTAGTAAAGTGGCAATCATGATATCATTGTAGAACATTAGTTCTACAATGATATCATGATTAATGGTATCATTACAATGGTATACCAAAGTCAACCCAATATAGCCTTGTACCAGTTTAATCCACACACGAAAAGGAAATCCCTAATTGGCATAACAAAGGAGCAGTTCCTACCGTCAGTCAAACTCGCTCTCACTGAATCATCCTCTTAAAAACGGAGGCAATTATGAAAACGTAAAGCTGCATCGCAGGGAAACAGAGCAGGAGAAAGTAAGCAGTAAGCTGTTGTTTTCAAAATTATTATATGATCAAAATAATTGTACTTAAAGTATGAATTATGTATCGAAATAAACTTCTGGCAAAATAACCAGTTTATTTTCTAAGAGAGGTGAGCACATACTCCCTACCCATTCCCCTAGGGTTTAAGTTTAGGTTTAGTCCCATCTCCAGCCTACATGCTTCATTGAGCTAAGCCCAGCTTATCCAGTTCCCGCCTTCGTGCATCACCGAGCCAAGACCAACTCACAGTTAATCATCTACAAGGTAGTACTTAAGCAGCATCCAGCAACAGAGTCCAGCATTCTCCTGAAGACGATCAGAGCATACTGATCGAAACGTTGAGTCGTTAACTACCGGTTCTTTTCAGAACCAACCGTTACTCAAAAGAGATTTTAACATAGTGTTACCGCAAACCTCTCTTAGTTATACTCCCACCATGCAAAGCTTCAAATCCTACAGTTTGTTTTCGTTAACTGACTCATGTTTCCTGTATAAGACAAAATAATAATGTCATTAGTGCAATTCAAGTTCAAACCCTTAAAAGAAAAATGCAAACTCGATGAATCTTGAAATATTTTGCATGTTATCATAAAAAATGCTTTAACAAATTAATAAATAAATACATTTTTGCTATTTTTATTAATATTTTTCTTTATGGTTTCAGTCAGTGTAATGTCGGGTTGGTATGGTGCGATATCTCAGTAAATGGTCGGCACATTGAGACTTGACCACCTCAAAGCTCGCACGCAGAGACTTGACTGCTCTGCCGTAAACGTCTTTGCTCGTTATTGGGAAGCACTGTCTGATTCACTGAGGTCTAACATGACATAATGCTTTCATATTATGACTCACTTTTAGGTGGTCATCATGGCATTGAGCGCACGATTCGACTACCCACCGCTGTTAATAAGCAAGGCTTGAGGGGGGAATGCCATACTATAAGCGTGCCCTAAATATATTATCGCATTATATAATACGCCAGGCACACTTAGAAGCGAGGCCGGCGTCGCGCGGTAGAGAATCAGTCATCACACCATTAACTTACCAATAATCATTGATCGGCAGAATCTCTACCTAAGCACCTGAATACAAAGTGAATGTGTTCAATGTGATTCATCCATTGATGATTCGGAGACATTTTGGGGCGAAAACTTCCGCAACCAGAACTTTGCAGAAGAAGTCAATATTTCATGAGGCGCCAATGATGGAAACTGGCATGCAACTTTTCCTCTTTTCCACTGATTTCCTCTTTTTATTCTCAGTTTTACCATTCAAAATTGAAAAATACTGTACACAATGATTGAAATTTTTTAATTTCCTCTTTTTTGGTGAAGTTACAGTTGCATGCCTGTGGAAAGCGCCACCGACCGATCCACGGAGAGAACGTAAACATTGCATATTATGACATGCCTCGCTAACAATCGTGGCGGGTGATATTATGTAAGATGATAATATATTTCGGGCACGCTTATAGTATGGCATCTCCCCCCCCCCCCCCCCCCTCAAGCCTTGCTTATTAACAGCGGTGGGTAGTCGAATCGGGTGTACAATAGCATCTGGCAAAAGTACTACTAGCCAAAGATGTTTTCAGAAATCGATTGTTATGTCAAATCGTGTACGACCTGTCAACGTGTAAAGGTCAACCGTCATGGTGCACATGCTCCCCTACCAGCGGCGTAGCTACGGGGGGGGGGGGGGGGGGGGGGGGGGGGGGTCTGGGCGCACTTGCCCCTCCCCCCACAAATGTCCAGTGCCCCCCCCCCCCCCCAGGTGCCCTCACGAAACAAATCGCAATAGTGCCCACTCAAAAAGAAAGTTAAAAGAATGAAAACAAAACATTATAAAAACAAATACATCGGCTATTTGTAGGCCTCCACAATAAAGTAAAACACAAACTTTTATTGTATTCCAAGCAATTATTGTTTAACTTATGCGGTGGGGATTGTCGCTAAAATAACTGGAAGAGCGCGCGCCGAAGTGTTGACCAATGCGATGCAGCGGAATGAATAGTAGGTGTGTGCTTCGCGCTACGCTGGTAACGATAACCAGCGGTTCACGTGTATAAATATAAGCCATTGGTAATTGTGACCAGCGTTGTGTGCTGCATACCATTGATTACTGGTATACGACCTACATGCCGGAGAGACCAAAAAGTCCTGCTACACGCAACGCTATTTCACATAAACCAATGTTCTGTACATGAACCGTTGGTTATCGTTAACAGCGTAGCGAGGATTCTGAAAAACATTGAGAATTTTACTTTTGTTTTTGAGGAATGGATATTCTGGACCCGCTCCGAGCTCACTTTGAGAACATAAAATACGCAAAGCCTATTTTTGCGAGATCCGGTTTCAAAAGAGAACTCCAGGTGCATAAACGTGAAGGGCAAACAGTTTCGAACATGATTTTGTACATGTCACTCTATGGGGTTTGTGGAGACAATAGCGGATCAAACCTCATAGTTCTAGGGCTAAGAGTACATGACCTCCCACCACTGACAAACCCATTTTCCCTAGCCCCCCCCCCCCCCCCCCCACTTGGAAGCAATGCCCCACCCCCTGTGCTTCTCCACCGAAACATTCCTGGCTACGCTGCTGTCCCCTACAGCCCCTGCCGATCGGGGATGTGTTTTCAAGACTACACATTAACATACTTGGGCCTTTGAAAACCTCCCCTGAGGGTAACAAGTACGTTCTTTTAGTGGTAGATTCGTTTTCCAAATGGTGTGAAGCATTCCCACTGAAAACACAAGAAGCAGTACAAGTTGCAGAAGTATTTTACAATGAAATCATATGTTGCTACGGCGCTCCATCCTCTTTACTTTCAGACAGGGGAGCGCAGTTTATGTCCTCACTCATCAAATAATTATGCAGTGAGTTTCAACATCAACCACAAACTAATGCGAGTTGTGAACGCATGAACAGTTTCATAATTATGGCAGTCACTCCGCGCATACTGATTGGGTACAATTATTGCCCAGTATTATGTTTGCATATCGCAGCAGACAGCCACGAAATATATGCAATTGAGTCCGTTTACGATATTGTTTGGTCGCAAATGCCATCTCACAATTGACACAGAACTATTGCCTCATGCAAACAGTTAAGGCATCAACAATCTCTGGAGCAAATCATGCAGCATGTTGACATAACTCGTAAAATTGCTAAAGAGAACATGAAGATGGCACAGACAAAATGTAAGATTCAATTTGATAAGAAGGCTAAGACCCCCAGCTATATGGAAGGCAAGCAAGTCTGGCTTTACTGCGCGAAGAAAACTGCTGGTTTATCCCCCAAAATGTGCCACAAAATGGCTTGGCCCATACTACAATTGTGACGGAAAACCAATTTCACCTACAAACTTCGTCGGTGTAGTGATAACAAACTTATGTTGTCCCAAGTCCATGCTAATCGGCTGAAGCAATACAATTATCCAATGGACAGACCAGTTCACATTCCTAATGACTTAGATAACCTAACTGAGGTCAGTGCTGACCAGTTTGAAGATAGTGATGTAATGACTGTACCTACTGCCCCAGGTAAATGTAATACTGACCCCTTCCCATCGGACACCAGCCACGTGCCTGACTCACCACCTGTTGTCTTGGGACTCCTAGTCCACCTTCTGACCAATTGTCTAAGGACCCGCATCACGGTCACAATCAATGGTTAGTTGTTGACAGTTTGCTGCGATCAGCCATCATTAATGGTAAGCGGCACTATCAAGTCAAATAGGGGTACAGTAATACAACATGGGAACCTGAGGAAAACATCCCTGATGCTTTGATACAGTTTCCAAACTTTCCTCTTAATTAAGGGTATCAGTTCATAATTCAATTTCAATTCAATGCACATTTATTTTTCATGCTGACAATGACAATTAAGCATACAGTTGAAACAAATAACAATGAGTATAATTATGAGAAGATGGATGCCACTTCAACAATAAGATTTATAGAAATTTCAAAAATAATATCAAGTGTAATTAACATGCTCGCCAACAAGCAGGGAAAAAGGTTAAGCAAAATGCTTTTTTACATTTCCCTGTGACAGACAAGGACTTGGACACGACAAGGACAAAAATAACAATGACAATGACAATGACATTGAGACCAGACCAGTCAAATTAAATAATTATCAAAACAAACAGTCTTTGTACAAGTGTGTACTAGATCTACAAATGCATATTCAAGAGGTGATGTTTCAGTTTGTTAGAGAATGACTTGAGTGAACGAGACTTTTTATTATCCGAGTTGAGGTTATTCCAGAATAGGGTACCACGAGATACAATGTTGTTTTTTGAAAACGTTGTTCGGTTAAATTTTGTTTACAAATCACCTTTTGATACTGCACAAGTTAAATACGTATGGACTGATGAACACAGGGTAAAAAGATCATTCGTTCCCTTAACTTTGTTATGTACTATGTAATTATGTGATTGTTTCAATTCTTGTATACAATGTTTATGGTTTCCCTGGCCAAGGGCATGATTGATTAAACTATGCATTTCACCTGTTGCATGTTACATTCTTTATTGAGTTCTGCTTCTTATTTTACAAATTAGTTTCCTTTAACTCTGGACGTTATCAGCGGGTACTATACAAAGGTAGCTTTTCACCCTGGCTTCCAGTTTCATCGGGAGTTCCCCAGGGTAGTGTCTTAGGGCCTTGACCTTGCCTCGTGCACCTCTTCTGCTTGTCTTTTGTTTGCAGATGATACATTATTAGTTAGACCTATATTGCCAACAGGATGAATGCATTTTACAGGAGGATTTAAATCAAATCCACAGATGGTGTGTAGACAACAAGATGAATCTTAATATTAAGAAAACTAAAGTTATGCGTGTCACTTGTTATGGTAATCCTGGCGTTCCTACATATAATTGTAATGATTCTCCTCTTGATGTTGTTGCAAATTACAAATATCTGGGTGTTATTTTAAACAGTAAATTGACTTGGAATGATCACGTGAACTATGTTGTGTCTAAGGCCAACACAATGTTTGGCTTTATATTTAGTGTTGCCAAGGACATATCTCAGGAGGAAATTAGCGCTATATAAGGCCTTAGTTTTACCTATTCTAGAATATGGCCAGCCAGTGTGGTACCTTCATAATCATAATCTCATTGACAAAATAGAAAGTGTTCAGCGTCGTGCTACAAGAGTAATCCTAAAACAAAGAAGAATTGAAATGAACTACACCGACCGGATGATTCTTTTAACTTGGTCCACCCTTGTTGTGCGAGGAAAGTTCCTTTTAATCTCTTATGTCATAAAAGCTTTGTATGGCTGTATTACCTGTAACATTGTTAGAAACGGCATCTTGGTTAACGGTCGACACACCGAAACTGTACGGTTTAGTCATCATAAAGCTCACACTCAAAGACTTAACGGCTCTGCAGTGAATGAGGTCAGGCGTGGTCGAAATGTCATTAAATAACTGTCGACCCCAGTAATATATATGGGTATTTCTTGGCCATCTGTTTTTAATTATTATTGTGTTGTTGGTTTAACGACTAAATTTAGAATTTAAAGATTAGTCTGTCATATATTTGTTTATTTATTTTGTTTATATTTATTGATGTGGAGTTATACTACTCCGTTTATTTCACCCTCTGAAAAATACAGCACTTCAAATAGACATTCTGCAACACATCAATAAACAACAAATACAATTACAATAAACTACCAAAATAAACTATAGTGGAGATACATGATAACAATGGATACAGTTTGTACAAAAGAAGTTTACTTTAAAATAAACCCATACAGCTCACATACAGAATGATGATTTAAAAGAGGGTTAATAACTAAATTCCAATTGGTTTTTCTCATTGATGGAGCACAGAGAGTTATTACGAGCATATACAGATTTAAACTTTTAACAATTCATTCTGCCCTTCTCTAGAGTCAAAAACCGTTTAAGATTGAGTTTGAACTGAAAAATTATATCAATGTCGGATGGTTTCTTATAATTATCAAAGACCCGTTTGCAACGGATGTTCCAGATTTGGCGGAGCATTTTATTTAACTACAAGAACGTCTTGGATCGGTTGTAGTTCATAGCCCAGAATTCTGTTTGAGTCGCTAAGACAAAAGTGTTTGTTGTTTGTGTATTTCTTAACAAGATACTCGATAAAAATCCAAGCGCTTAGAGTGCTTATACAATAAATGAACAAATTCTGATGGGATTCTGACTCCGTTTCACATAATAGACATTTAACATCAACAATTTTTCCGATTTTGTACAAAAAGTCTCTAGTGGGAAGAATCCTATGTTTTAATTTATACCAAAACTGTTTATCTTCAGGATCAAGCAAGTTGTTTGTGAACCCATTTTTCCATATCAGGGACCAGTTTAAATCTTGAGCGTAACAGAAGACCTTTTTCCAAACATTCTGACTTTTCGGCGGAATGAATTTCTTGAAAATTAATCTGGAGTAATTGGATTTGGTATTAGTGTTCTTGATTTCGAGCTCACTGTTGTCATCATAGTCGGGGAAAACAAGCCAGTTACAGATATCATTAGCAGGGCCATGTATCTGTTCTTTAACTAGGGTGAAATATAAATGATCTTTCAACCTGCCCATGATTCTACCTGCATTGGTTCTTCGAAGGGAACATTTTTTGAGCAACTGTTTTGAAAGAAATAAGTCTACCTTGTCTGGTCACATTTTTGACTTTGGTCATACCAGCAGATTTAAGAACAGGACTGTTTAATTAAAATAGTGTTATCCCTAGTAGCAATGCAGTTGTTGAAAATAGGAACATTCTGTGTCTCTAAAAGACTTGAAAAGTTACACGTAAGACTGCCACCAGCTTTCTCAAAGGCAGCAATTACTTCCTCGTAGAAAGGAGTAGTTTGGATCTTACTATTGATATTAGCGAAAATATACCAACCTAGATTATTATTACCACTAGCTTTATTTATCCAATGGTCAAAGACAAATTTTCACTTGCCTTCCGTAAGGGGGTAACGAGCTAACCAGTTTAATGTTAAGCTAGTTAGCTTGCACTGAACGTCTAGAAGACCTGTTCCTCCTTGCGCTTTGGGACCGATAACAGTATTTCTTTTTATCTTGTCATTCGGGCCATCCCAAAAGAAAATCCAGATGCTATTATTAACTTTCTTTACAAATTCCACCGGGCAGGCCAGAACGCTGCCTAAATAGTTTATACTATCACCAATGAAAGTGTTAACAATAACGGTTTTGCCCATATAAGTCAAGTGACGTTTCGACCACTTGTCAAGCACGCACTTGATTTTGTTTGTTCTTTGACCCCAGTTGTCTTGTGCCGTTACCTCGTTACCAAACACAATACCTAGTATTTTAATTTTATCATTACCACAATTAAAACGACAACGTTTATCTTGCCTCTGCTTCCATTTACCGAGCCAAAGGCCTTTGGTCTTATTAACATTAAGTTTGGATCCGCTGCCCTTGCAATATGTGTCAAAAAGGTTTTCCACAATATCAAACTCGCATTCATTGCCTATGAAAATGTTGGTATCATCGGCGTGTTGGATTAACTTAACATTCGTTTCACCATTGGGAGTCTGAATGCCTCTTAAAATAATGGTTGTTTCTTATAAGACTAGCTAAACCTTCGGCACATATGGCGTAAAGTAGCGGAGACAACGGACAACCTTGTCTGATCCCTCTACTAATCTGGACTGGTGAACCAATAAAGTTATTTAAGATAATTCTGCAATTGGGTTTACTATAGAATAGTTCGACCCCTTTTATGAAAATAGGAGGAAGATTCATCTTACGCATAATAGAAAACATGTACTCCCAATTAATTCTGTCAAAAGATTTTTCATTCAGGGGGTCCCTGAGGGTTCAGAGGCTGACCACCAGACCTGTGAGGAGTTTGTATCCGGTTTTTTGATCAATCACATGAAACTCGATGGTGCTGAAGACATCGAAATTGACCGTGCACATCGCACCGGTCAACCACCAGCCACCGGCTCGGGATTGACCGCTGCTGGCCCCCGGCGCCCACGGCCTATTCACTGTAGAATCTTACGCTCCACCGATCAATCACATATTCTCAAGAATGCAGCTAAACTCCTCAAAAAGAATCAATATAAGAACCGGAACATCTTCATCACTGACGATGTTACTCCCAAAGTGAGAGGGCAGAGGAAAGAATTGAGAGAAATACATCTGCGGCGCATTCAGCAGGACGAGCGGGTGGATTTCGCGTACATTCCGTATTCTGTTCCAGCACTTATACGGTACAAACTACGCGATGGCCCGTTCAAATCATTCCGTCTTGGGGGAGAAGCATGAAGCAGAGCTACCTTCACACTATAAATCACACTTCATAGTCGATTACATTAAATGTAATGTTATACAATTGTGTTCATTGTTCCATGTTATGTTTGTGTATGTTTATGTGTTCAGGTATAAGACAAAACATCATAATTATGTCTCCCTCATTTATTCAAAATGGTTTCCAATTATATTCAACATATTGAAAAAAAGTGTAATGTTATGCTGCTTCAAGTTTTAAATGAATCAAACAAATACTAGCATAGATCCAGATCTAAATTTTGAAGCCCCTGATATTGGCTGTGATTATTATGACCAAGATCAATTCCTTGATAACTTCAGGAGTAACACTGATAGTAAGTTATTACATATTAACGCTCGGAGTTTACCCAAAAATATTTCAAATATTGTTAATTATCTAAATCTATTGGAAAACTGTTTCTCGGTTATTGGGATATCTGAAACGTGGCTAAAGGATATTCAGGATCCACTGATTCAAATTCAAAATTACACAATTGAAGGTTTTTGTAGACAAAATAAAAGAGGTGGTGGGGTAGCACTTTATATAAAACAAGATCTTGGATATAGTATTCGTAACGATTTATCTGTCAATGATTCTGAAATTGAGTCTTGTTTTATTGAACTTGTTAATACTAACAGGGTAAATGTTATTATTGGAATTGTATACAAACCACCATGTGCTTCATGTGAGAATTTTACAGATCAAGTCAATAAAATCTTAGGTCATGTTAATGCTGAGAATAAAAAGTGTTATATTATGGGCGATTTCAATATCAATTTACTCCAGTATGATACTGATAATACTGTAAAAAACTTTATCAATGTTCTTTCTTCTCAATCGTTCTATCCCACCATAAGCAAACCAACAAGAATTACAAGTTATAGTTCAACCTTAATTGACAATATATTAACAAATGATTTTCTGAACCATTCTGCTGGTATTTTAGTAACTGACATAAGTGACCATTTACCTGTATTTCTTATTATTGATCAATTTAAAGAAAAAATTCAGGGTGAACGAAAATATGTCAGACGTGATTTTAACATGAATAACGTAAAATGCTTTAATAATGATCTAAATGAGACTGATTGGAATTTTTTAAAGTCTCCAAATGATATTCATGATATATACAATACTTTCCTAGAGCATGTACAAACATTGTATGACAAAAATTTCCCTGTTCAAGAAATCAAATGCCGTTATGACAAATATAGGTCTCCATGGCTATCGGATGGTATTTATAATTCCATAAGAAGGAAAAATTACCTGTATAAAAAATTTCTTAAAAACCCTACTTTACAAAATAAATCTTGTTATACTGTATACAAAAACAAGTTATATTCTTTAATTAGAATATCAAAGAAAAATTACTTGAGTAAAAAATTCAACCAAGAAAAAGGCAATGTGAAAGGTACATGGAAGCTCATCAATTCATTATTAAACAAGAACAGGCAAAAAGCAAACCCCTCGTATTTTATTCAGGACGAAATGAGAATAGATGATAGTAAAGAAATTGCCGATTCATTTAATGATTACTTTGTCAACATTGGCACCAGGCTTGCCAGTAACCTTCCATTATGTAATACAGCGTTTGAATCTTTTCTGAATAACAGATGTTCACATTCTCTTTTCTTGACGCCCATTACGCAAGAGGAAATAGTGGATATTCTTAACAAAATTCCTCATGGTAAAGCGTCGGGCTGTGACGGTTTAAGTTCTTTTGTTATTAAACAGGCTAGTTACTCACTAGCGAAGCCATTAGCTGAGCTTTTCAATATGTCTTTAGCTTTAGGAATTTTTCCTGACGGGCTAAAAATAGGCAAAGTTACACCAATACATAAAAAGGGCAAGAAGCATGATATTAACAATTATAGGCCCATAACAGTAGTATCTATTTTCTCAAAAACTTATGAAAAGTTAATATATTCTAGATTAAACTCTTTTATAAGCAAAAATAATATTCTGTCTGAATCACAATTTGGATTCAGAGAAAATCGCTCAACTGACCTAGCAATTACGTATGTAGTTAATAAATTATCACAAGCTATTGATGATAAGAACATCTCTATTGGTATATTTTTGGACTTGTCCAAGGCTTTCGTAACAGTTAATCATGAAATCTTGCTTCGTAAATTAGAACACTACGGTATCCGTGGAATAGCATTGGACTTATTCAAAAGTTACTTATCAAATAGAAAACAATTTGTTTCGTATAATGCTGTCAATTCTATTGATCAACTTATTTCTTGTGGTGTTCCTCAAGGTTCTGTGTTGGGTCCCTTACTTTTTATTATTTACATCAATGACATTTGTAACTCATCTGATATTATTTCATTTTGCTTATTTGCAGATGACACAAGTTTATTATACAGTCATAATAATGTAGATGCTGCGATTCAGAACCTTAATTTGGAACTTCAAAAAATAAGTACTTGGCTTTTTGCCAATAAGTTATGTATTAATGTCCTAAAATCTAATTATGTTATATTTTGTGCAAATCAATATAAATATACTCAATCTATTTCCTTAGTTCTAAATGGTATCAGTTTGAATCAAGTGAAAGTTACGAAATTCTTAGGTATATATATTGATGAACATTTAACTTGGAAATATCATATCAATGATGTGTCAAGTAAATTATCAAAAAATGTGGGTATAATGAATCGTTTAAAGTTTTTCCTACCTAGTAATATTTTATTGACCATCTATAACTCTTTTGTTCTGCCGTATTTAAACTACTGCATTCTCATATGGGGTGGTTCTTCAACTCAGTGTGAGAGACTATTTACTTTGCAAAAGCGGGCTGTTCGCATCATTTCTAATGCTGGTTATCGTGATCATTCAGCTCCACTTTTTAAACAATTTAAACTTCTAAAATTAAATGATCTTTATTGCCTTAATTTAGGAAAATTTACGTATAAATACAACCATAATGCATTACCTTCTTGTTTTAACTCTTTCTTTACATTAACTTCAAATATTCATTCTTATGATACTCGAAGTACCCGTAAAAAAAATCTTTATGTCCGTTTTAACAGAACATCATTGTTTAGAAATAGTCTTGTCCAACGTGGTACTACATATTGGAATAGTCTCAGTGATTCGTTAAAATCTTCACCTACTTTGTCAAATTTTGCTAAAAAAATTAAAGCACAGTTCTTTAATTCTTAGTTTTGAATGTAAAGTTATGATATATTTTCCGGATGATGTTTTGTCTTTGTACCTACATGTACATGTTTTTATGTAAGTCAGTGTTGTGATAGTCTGTTGGTGTGTTTGTTTGTTCGTTTGTTTCTTGTCTGTCCGTAGGTACGGGCACAAAAGCTTTTGCTTCACCCTATGCCTAAATGTTGTCCTGTCTGTGATTATTTATTCAACTTCTGTGTAAATTGTTATTGTCTTTATTTTATCTCTGGTTTGTCATTATATACTCATTATCATGTATCGTAACTTTAACGATATACACAAATGTAACTTATTGCATGGCAGCATTGAAATAAATGTGAACGAATGAAAATGATTTTCTTGGTCGTAACTAATAACAGCGGCACCTAGATTTTCCCAATTGGTGTAATCAATCGTATCTCTTAAAATAATGAGGTTATCTTGAATTTTCCGGTTGGGCACACCACATGTCTGTTCTTCGCCAATAATGAAAGGCGTGGCTACTTTAAGACGATTGGTCATGGCTTTAGACAATATTTTATAGTCAACTGTCAGGAGGCTTATTGGACGCCAGTTTTTTATTTCATAGCGACTCCCCGAATTCTTTTAAATGAGTCTTACAAGAGCCGAGTTCATAGAATTACTCAAAAACCCATTTTTAAGACAATCTTTGTAAACTTCAAGGATATATTTTCCTAAAATGTGGCAAAAATGTTGGTAAAATTCGACTATTAAGCCATCGATACCGGGACTTTTGTTTTTATTCATTTGAAAGAGAGCATGTTTAATCTCTTCTTCGGTAATCTCTCTATCAAGATCTTCAAGAACGTTGTCAGGAATAGATTTTGTTTTGATATTAGAAATGATTTCATCTAAATTGGTTTCGGAAAGACTCTCTGAACTATACAGATTACTATAAAATTCATTGGCAATTTCAAGCATTGTATCTGGCTGGTCAAAAAGTACACCCTCATTGTTAAGAAGTTTGTCAATTTTTAAGCTTTGAATCTGCTGTCTTTCAAGATTTAGAAAGTATTTGGATAATTTTTCGCCTTCTTCTTTTTGAATGTTGTGCGTTCTAATCTGGGCTTTTTCCAATGTGGTTGAGCATCACATTCATACTTGTGATGCCAGACCTGTTAAGGAACGGCCTAGGCGCCACCCCTTGTGCAACCAGGAGGAAATATTGAGACAAGTCAAAGAACTTAAGCAGAGAGGGGTTATAGAGCCTTCAGATAGCCCCTGGGCTGTTAATGTAGTTCTGGTCAAAAAGAAGGATGGAACACGGCGATTTTGTGTCGATTATCGAGGTTTAAATGCGGTTATCATCAAGGATGCGTATCCCGTCCCTCGAATCGATGAAACACTTGATGCATTGTCAGGTGCAGAATGGTTTTCCACGCTTGATTTAGCGTCCGGATACTGGCAGGTAGCCTTGGATGAGGAGGCTAGCCAGAAATCAACCTTTGTAGTGCGTAACGGTTTATACCGCTGGAAGTGCACGCCCTTTGGCCTCTGCAACGCACCGGCTACGTTCGAGAGGTTGATGGAAAAAGTGATGGGCGGACTTCAGTGGGACATCCTGCTGATATACCTCGATGATGTCATTGTGTTTGGCAAAACCGTGCGAGAGCAGATTGAGCGACTGCGAGGCGTTCTCTCCCGGTTGTGCCAAGCCGGCCTGAAACTAAAGCCAAGCAAGTGCTTCCTTTTTCAGAGGTCGGTCGGTTATTTGGGCCATATTGTGTCACCCGCGGGTGTGGCTACAGATCCTGCAAAGGTTCGAGCAGTAGCAGATTGGCCCGTACCGAAATGTGTCAAGGAAGTTCGAAGCTTTTTGGGCCTCGCTTCCTATTATCGAAAGTTTGTGAAGGGTTTTGCAGAGGTAGCGTCAGTGCTACATGCTTTGACTGAAAAGTCACGGGAGTTCATATGGACCGATGTCTGTCAGCAGGCGTTCGATGAACTTAAGCGCAGGTTGCAAACTGCCCCAGTGTTGGCGTATCCCCTTGTAGGCAGTGACTACATTTTAGACACTGATGCTAGCGGAGATGGAATAGGGGTCGTGCTGTCCCAGATTCATGATGGTGAGGAGAAAGTCCTAGCTTATGCTAGCCGTAAACTGAGTCGGGCCGAGAGGAACTATTGTGTGACCCGGCGAGAACTGTTGGCTGTGGTTGTGTACCTGAAACAGTTTAAACAGTACTTGTATGGACAAAGGGTGACAGTTCGCACTAACCACGCTGCTCTGAGGTGGTTGCTGAACTTTAAGTTGGCCAGGTGGCTTGAAGTGATTGCAGAGTATGACATGACAATCGTATACAGGCCTGGGCGTAAGCATGGAACTGCAGACGGGTTGTCCCGCAAGGTCTGTAAACAGTGTGGCAGGAATGTGATTGATGCGGAGGCACCCAAGTTGCCTGCAGAAGTTGTGGCAGATTCCGGCACTCCGGAGGCGTTGGTACGGGGCATCCTTGCCCAACCTCAACTGCCTATGGAGGCAGTCCGGAAAGCCCAACTAGATGACCCAAGTTTGAGTTGGATTGTCAGGACGAAAGAGGAGTCGAACAGTCGACCAGTTTGGGAGACTGTGTCGAGTACCTCTATCGGCGCACAAGACACTGTGGTCCCTGTGGGATCAACTTGAGGTGCGAAATTATCTCCTGTACAGGAGGTGGGAGTCAGACGATGGAACATCGGTCCATTGGCGTCTGGTTCTCCCGAGAGAGATGATATAGATGGTTCTCCAAGAACTTCATGGTGGTAAGGCCAGTGGACATCTGGGTCTTACTAAAACTCTGGCCAAGGTAAAACTGAGGTATTACTGGCCTGGGATGGTTGCCGATGTGAGGTCATTTCTCCGGAAATGCGAGTTGTGCGGGAGGAGAAAATCGCCGGCTAAGAGGCGCATTTCCCCGTTACAGCAGTACAGGGTTGGCGAGCCACTTGAACGAGTGGCTCTGGACTTGCTGGGTCCACTGCCACGAAGTGACAGTGGCAATCTTTGGATTACGGTAGTCGGGGATTACTGTTCCAAATGGATGGAGGCGTACCCTCTGCCAGATGCAAAGGCTGAGACGGTGGCTGACAAATTGGTGACCGAATTTGTCTTTATCTTAAGCTGGTGGTTGAGCTGTGTGACCCGTTATGTTTCTACGTTCAGCGGGAGAGATATAACGAGGTGGGTTTTTACTGTATAAGTAAACTTTATGTTAATGTAAGGAATTGTGTAACCTTTATCGGGGAAGGCTGAAGCATTGGAAGGTTGTGTGAGTTGTATGCCGTTGAATACACGTTGATGTAGAACGGCTGAGGTACGATTCAGTTGCGACCACTGTGCGAGCTACCCGGAGGGTTATTAGAGTAGCGCTGACGAGTTCTTTAGAGAGGGTTATTGTAATCCGCATGAAGTTTATATTGTGCAGACTGCCAGTCTGTGAGGGTTATTAGCATAATACAGTGTGAGGTATACATGTGTTTGGCAAGGCTCATTCCTAGCGCTGGGCCGACTGAGGTTGTACTGAGGTTTATGCTGCTTACTACACTTGTTTGTATTACTGAGGTTTATTACATTTAGGTGAGGTTTATTACCTTTTCCTGGTTGTGTAATTACTATTATTGTTGAGGGATTTATTGAACGTTTATGAGAAATAAAACCATGGTTACTGTTATTGGAGACCTGGTATCCTTGTGAGGTTTATTGAGGTTTCTGGTGATTGCTCTGATTCTAACTATTAGGAATATCATTCTCAATCGGTGGTAAACTTCCACCAAACGAACTGCCCCTAGGCATAGCCGCCGTTCGTTATTGTCCCCCCTTTTGTATGGGTAGCCGCTCACCCTGGTGTAAGGTTAATAAATTATATTGGGGTTGGATAATCACCCTTGGGTTGTGTCTGGTCTTCATCGACCTAGTCGCTGACTCGAGGGTGTCCCGCCACAATATCATTTAAACAGAATGTGCCATTATTGGTACATTTACGCACAATACTTTCAACAAACAACCAAGCATCTGCGTGTTCGCTACAGTTTATAAACAGGTGCTCAATAGTTTCAATACTAACTTTACACAGAGGACAATTGTCATCTTGGGTTATACCGTAGTTTTTAAGTTTGTTCTTAGTGGGAAGAATTTTGCGTTTCAGTTTGAACCATAAATCTTTTTCCTCAGAGTTTAAAATCGTACACCCCCCCCCCCCATTGTTCCATACATTGTTCCAATTAATAGTCTCAGCAAGAAGTAATTATTTCAAATTGTCTCAACACTAGGTGGATTGTATCGGTTTTCAATGAATTTCCTGTAAAACGTTTTGACCTTCATTTTGTCAAAATTTAAGGATATGTCATTACCTTTGTCCTCAAAGTTAATGCTACTAAGAAAGTGATTCGGGGGGCCTTCCCTCGTTTCACTGACATGCTCAGCTTTAATGTTTCTTTTTAAACCCGCTACAATACGACCAGCATTAATGGGCAAAATATCACACTTAGTGGCTAATCTATCAAAGGAAATAATCCGACTGTCTTTAATAATCTGTTTAAGACAGAGGATGCCCTGTGATCTCAATACAGAACTATCTAAAACCTTCTGATTGTTGTCAGTGATGATGGTGTTATTCCATAATGGCAAATTACAAGTTTCATTAAAACAACTAAAATTATGACGGACGTTCACATTTGATAGGTTGATGCCATTAATGATAGCCCTGTAAAAGGTTGAATTACGGGAGCGACTGACTTTGGGCAAGTTAAGATAAACCAACCGAGACTGTTTTCACCACTTGCTTTAAAGAGACAATATTCAAAAGGCATTTCCATTTACCAGTACTCTTTCTAAAGTTGTTCAAAACACTCATTTTATGAGCTTGAAGTTTAAGTTTAATGTCTATAACACCAGTACCACCTTTCTCTGTAGGGCTACACATAGTACTACGCTTGATTTTGTCAATTTTTCCATCCCAATAAAAGCACCATTTAATTCTTTCCATCTGATTAATAAATTCTTGAGGGCATGATAGAACAGAACCATAGTAAGACAAACCTGATCCTATTAAACAATTACAAACTAAAGACTTTCCTTTCAGGGTAAGATCTCTAAGTTTCCATTTATTTAAGACAGTTTTTATTTTACCAATGCGAGGAGCCCAATTTCTGTCTGTGTTGTCGTCATTACCAACAAATATACCAAGAATTTTCAGATGATCGTTAACCCAGGTAAAAGATCCAGGTTTGTCTTTTCTTTTTTTCCAAGTGCCAAGCCAAAGGCCTTGAGATTTTAGAAAATTGAATTTGGATCCCGAGCCTTTAAGTGTCAATAATATTCACGAGAACATTGAAATCGTTTTCTTCAGTGATAAAAGTAGTGGTGTCATCGGCATGCTTAACCAGTTTAAGGGACTTGTCACTATAAGGTAGAGAGAGACCGTTAATACCATTATTTTGTCTTATTAAGCAAGCTAACCCCTCGGCGCAAATCAAATATAACAAAGGGGATAGAGGACAACCTTGCCTAATTCCTCTTGTAACACAAAATGGTTCGGTAATAGATTGATTAACTAACACACTACTAAAAGGGTTACTGTACACAATTTTAACCCAATTAATAAGACTTTGGGGAATGCCCATTTTGTCCATTATACCAAACAAGTATTTCCATTCAATTCTGTCGAAAGCTTTTTCCTGGTCAATGCATAGTAAAGCACCCTGTTTGTTTTCATTATAGATATAATAAATGCTATCTCTAAGGACCATCAGGTTATGTTGAATATTCCTTCCCTTGACTCCACAAGATTGATCTTCCCCAATAATAAAAGGCATGCTTTTTGAAGACGATTGGTGACAGCTTTGGAAATAATCTTGTAATCTACATTGAGCAGGCTAATTGGACGCCAATTTTTCAGATTATTTCTCTCCCCCTTATTTTTAAAAATAAGACGGATAATGGCATTATTCATAGAAAAGGGAAGACTTCCCTTCCTCTTGCATTCATTAACAACATCTTTAAAATCATCTTTCAACAGGTGCCAAAACATTTTACAGAATTCAGCAGTTAGGCCATCTAAACCAGGTGATCTTTAAAGTTGGTCTGACTCCACAACAATTCGATTGCCCATGCTCACTTTAGTAGGGTGATTGCGCAAAGTCAAATTGCTGCAATGAAGAATGAAGACACAATGTTTTTGATCACCTGCCGGTTTTTTTACTTCAAATGTTGTTTATGAAACTGCTGTTACAAGGGTCGCCAACTGTTTCAGAAACAGTTACACGTTAAAAAAAAATAACCGTGAATGCGCAGGCTTATACGTAAGCCTGTGACGGTTACACGGTCTTATGGTTAAACGTTCACTTTGTACAGTTCGGATAAACGTTGAAAAAATCACTTGAAAAGTGCTGCGAAATGCTGACCATAATAATTACAATCACGATTTGCACAGCAAACAATCCCATGCCACACACCCAATGGCATATCGTTTCCAATTTACAGGCTTAAGTCTTTGTTATTTCATTACTTTGTGTGCGGAATTAGTTGCAAGAAACATTGCACGCTAGAGGGCGATCCACAACAACTTTGCCTGAAGAAAAAACATGTGCTGTGTGGCTCTTTTACAAACAAGTGATTTCAATAAACTGCATAGACACCAATTACCTTAATCAAGGATATTTATTTTTTATTTTGTTTTACTTCATTGAGTTTAGAAAACTTTTTGTTTCACACATGTAGACTGGATACAAAGTTTTATAGGGAACAATTTGTAGATTTGTCAGTAATGTCCCATGTTGTCAAATAAAAACTTGAAAAAGCAGTTTCGGGGATTTTTTCAAGGCGGACCAATTTAGTTCATACCGTTGCAAAAATTCCATCACCGGTGTTATTTGTACATCCTTCTACAGGTCACAAATATGCACCTGGTTTTTTTAAACAAATGTAACACAAGAGCAATTGGACATTTCACTTAGGCACTTAGGGGGCTCAAAATTGTCAAAGAGTCATTCCGCATGATAACAATTATCTACTTTTAAGGACCTACTCCATGCCCTTACTGCTTTTATTAGTGAACTCTAGTTGATTTGATACAAAATACCATGTTTAATAAATTATAGCTAAATATCTTATCTCCATTTGTATATAATACTAGACCTCTAAAAGGGCTAAAAACACAAACAGTTAAATTGAAAGGGCGGGGCTTCAATTTGTTTGGGGTTCAAATCTCTAATGTTAGGGAGATGGTTGTAAAGAAGTGTAAGTGTTCTCGGCACCTAAATGGGATTAATGACATAAACAAGCAGAATCTGAGACATGCATGCCAAACTCTTATGTGATTTGGCAAAGATTGACCCTGGATACAATTTATTTGAGAGCAGGAGTTGTCAAGTATTATGTATATAGTTGTTTGAATATAAATGTAAATAAAAATCATCCCATCCAGCTGTTTGAACTAGACAATAAGATTGTCTTAATATGAATAATTCGCTTTTGCAAAGTAAAACAAATTAGAATAACAAATAATTACGATGTAATGGTAAAGGCATAATGTCCTATTATATTAACCATAATAGATTTTCAAAACTTGATGGTGAAAACAAAGTTTCTACGTTGTGATGAAACTAAAACTGGCCATGTAATGGCGTTGCCTCTTAAGTGGCTATTTCTTTTTTGAAAACTATTATAAGGTCATTCCACTCAAACTATTTCATTTTTGAAAACTATTATAAGGTCATTCCACTCAAACTCACCTGATGGGTTGGCAGGCACTATCAACTGTTTTGCAACTGTTTTGATTTCTAACAATCCCACACGAGTGCCATAAGCATACACGAAATGTTAGATACTTACTTATCATGTACGTACATGATAGTAATTGTGTACATACATACAAATTCCGGGATTTGTTTATTCATGAAGCACCCTTACGCCTCCGTAGTGTACATAGTATATAGTTGTTTGAATATAAATGTAAATAAAAATCATCCCAACCAGCTGTTTGAACTAGACAATAAGATTGTCTTAATATGAATAATTCGCTTTTGCAAAGTAAAACAAATTAGAATAAAAAATAATTACGATGTAATGGTAAAGGCATAATGTCCTATTATATTAACCATGTAATTAAACTTTAATAGATTTTCAAAACTTGATGGTGAAAACAAAGTTTCTACGTTGTGATGAAACTAAAACTGGCCATGTAATGGCGTTGCCTCTTAAGTGGCTATTTCTTTTTTGAAAACTATTATAAGGTCATTCCACTCAAACTCACCTGATGGGTTGGCAGGCACTATCAACTGTTTTGCAACTGTTTTGATTTCTAACAATCCCACATGAGTGCCATTAGCATACACGAAATGTTAGATACTTACTTATCATGTACGTACATGATAGTAATTGTGTATGTACATACAAATTCCGGGATTTGTTTATTCATGAAGCACCCTTACGCCTCCGTAGTGTACAAACTTTGCCTGCAGAAAGTCCAGGTGCTGTGTGGCTCTTTTACAAACAAGTGATTTCAATAAACTGCATAGACACCAATTACCTTAATCAAGGATTTTTATGTTTTATTTTGTTTTACTTCATTGAGTTTAGAAAACTTTTTGTTTCACACATGTAGACTGGATACAAAGTTTTATTGGGAACAATTTGTAGATTTGTCAGTAATGTCCCATGTTGTCAAATAAAAACTTGAAAAAGCAGTTTCAGGGAATTGTTTAAAGCGGACCAATTTATTTCAAACCGTTTCAAAAATTCCATCAGAGGTGTTATTTGTATATCCTTCTATCAGGTCAGACATATGCACCTAGTTTTTGACCAAATGTAATACAATAGCAATTGGACATTTCATTTAGGTACTTAGGGGGCTCAAAATTATCAAAGAGTCATTCCGCATGATAACACAAATCTGTTTTTAAGGACTTACTCCATGCCCCTTACTGCTTGTATTAGTGAACTCTAGTTGATTTGATACCTTATACCATGTTTAATAAATTATAGCTAAATATCTTATCTCCATTTGTATATAATACTAGACCTCTAAAAGGGCTAAAAACACAAACAGTTAAATTGAAAGGGCGGGGCTTCAATTTGTTTGGGGTTCAAATCTCTAATGTTAGGGAGATGGATTGTAAAGAAGTGTAAGTGTTCTCGGCACCTAAATGGGATTAATGACATAAACAAGCAGAATCTGAGACATGCATGCCAAACTCTTATGTGATTTGGCAAAGATTGACCCTGGATACAATTTATTTGAGAGCAGGAGTTGTCAAGTATTATGTATATAGTTGTTTGAATATAAATGTAAATAAAAATCATCCCATCCAGCTGTTTGAACTAGACAATAAGATTGTCTTAATATGAATAATTCGCTTTTGCAAAGTAAAACAAATTAGAATAACAAATAATTACGATGTAATGGTAAAGGCATAATGTCCTATTATATTAACCATGTAATTAAACTTTAATAGATTTTCAAAACTTGATGGTGAAAACAAAGTTTCTACGTTGTGATGAAACTAAAACTGGCCATGTAATGGCGTTGCCTCTTAAGTGGCTATTTCTTTTTTGAAAACTATTATAAGGTCATTCCACTCAAACTATTTCATTTTTGAAAACTATTATAAGGTCATTCCACTCAAACTCACCTGATGGGTTGGCAGGCACTATCAACTGTTTTGCAACTGTTTTGATTTCTAACAATCCCACACGAGTGCCATAAGCATACACGAAATGTTAGATACTTACTTATCATGTACGTACATGATAGTAATTGTGTACATACATACAAATTCCGGGATTTGTTTATTCATGAAGCACCCTTACGCCTCCGTAGTGTACATAGTATATAGTTGTTTGAATATAAATGTAAATAAAAATCATCCCAACCAGCTGTTTGAACTAGACAATAAGATTGTCTTAATATGAATAATTCGCTTTTGCAAAGTAAAACAAATTAGAATAACAAATAATTACGATGTAATGGTAAAGGCATAATGTCCTATTATATTAACCATGTAATTAAACTTTAATAGATTTTCAAAACTTGATGGTGAAAACAAAGTTTCTACGTTGTGATGAAACTAAAACTGGCCATGTAATGGCGTTGCCTCTTA
This sequence comes from Leptasterias polaris, assembly GCA_037783415.1. Classification (NCBI taxonomy): domain Eukaryota; kingdom Metazoa; phylum Echinodermata; class Asteroidea; order Forcipulatida; family Asteriidae; genus Leptasterias; species Leptasterias polaris. Next base: position 6,559,192 of record JAZGTN010000102.1, read on the forward strand.
AGTGGCTATTTCTTTTTTGAAAACTATTATAAGGTCATTCCACTCAAACTCACCTGATGGGTTGGCAGGCACTATCAACTGTTTTGCAACTGTTTTGATTTCTAACAATCCCACATGAGTGCCATTAGCATACACGAAATGTTAGATACTTACTTATCATGTACGTACATGATAGTAATTGTGTATGTACATACAAATTCCGGGATTTGTTTATTCATGAAGCACCCTTACGCCTCCGTAGTGTACAAACTTTGCCTGCAGAAAGTCCAGGTGCTGTGTGGCTCTTTTACAAACAAGTGATTTCAATAAACTGCATAGACACCAATTACCTTAATCAAGGATTTTTATGTTTTATTTTGTTTTACTTCATTGAGTTTAGAAAACTTTTTGTTTCACACATGTAGACTGGATACAAAGTTTAATTGGGAACAATTTGTAGATTTGTCAGTAATGTCCCATGTTGTCAAATAAAAACTTGAAAAAGCAGTTTCAGGGAATTGTTTAAAGCGGACCAATTTATTTCAAACCGTTTCAAAAATTCCATCAGAGGTGTTATTTGTATATCCTTCTATCAGGTCAGACATATGCACCTAGTTTTTGACCAAATGTAATACAAGAGCAATTGGACATTTCATTTAGGTACTTAGGGGGCTCAAAATTATCAAAGAGTCATTCCGCATGATAACACAAATCTGTTTTTAAGGACTTACTCCATGCCCCTTACTGCTTGTATTAGTGAACTCTAGTTGATTTGATACCTTATACCATGTTTAATAAATTATAGCTAAATATCTTATCTCCATTTGTATATAATACTAGACCTCTAAAAGGGCTAAAAACACAAACAGTTAAATTGAAAGGGCGGGGCTTCAATTTGTTTGGGGTTCAAATCTCTAATGTTAGGGAGATGGATTGTAAAGAAGTGTAAGTGTTCTCGGCACCTAAATGGGATTAATGACATAAACAAGCAGAATCTGAGACATGCATGCCAAACTCTTATGTGATTTGGCAAAGATTGACCCTGGATACAATTTATTTGAGAGCAGGAGTTGTCAAGTATTATGTATATAGTTGTTTGAATATAAATGTAAATAAAAATCATCCCATCCAGCTGTTTGAACTAGACAATAAGATTGTCTTAATATGAATAATTCGCTTTTGCAAAGTAAAACAAATTAGAATAACAAATAATTACGATGTAATGGTAAAGGCATAATGTCCTATTATATTAACCATGTAATTAAACTTTAATAGATTTTCAAAACTTGATGGTGAAAACAAAGTTTCTACGTTGTGATGAAACTAAAACTGGCCATGTAATGGCGTTGCCTCTTAAGTGGCTATTTCTTTTTTGAAAACTATTATAAGGTCATTCCACTCAAACTATTTCATTTTTGAAAACTATTATAAGGTCATTCCACTCAAACTCACCTGATGGGTTGGCAGGCACTATCAACTGTTTTGCAACTGTTTTGATTTCTAACAATCCCACACGAGTGCCATAAGCATACACGAAATGTTAGATACTTACTTATCATGTACGTACATGATAGTAATTGTGTACATACATACAAATTCCGGGATTTGTTTATTCATGAAGCACCCTTACGCCTCCGTAGTGTACATAGTATATAGTTGTTTGAATATAAATGTAAATAAAAATCATCCCAACCAGCTGTTTGAACTAGACAATAAGATTGTCTTAATATGAATAATTCGCTTTTGCAAAGTAAAACAAATTAGAATAAAAAATAATTACGATGTAATGGTAAAGGCATAATGTCCTATTATATTAACCATGTAATTAAACTTTAATAGATTTTCAAAACTTGATGGTGAAAACAAAGTTTCTACGTTGTGATGAAACTAAAACTGGCCATGTAATGGCGTTGCCTCTTAAGTGGCTATTTCTTTTTTGAAAACTATTATAAGGTCATTCCACTCAAACTCACCTGATGGGTTGGCAGGCACTATCAACTGTTTTGCAACTGTTTTGATTTCTAACAATCCCACATGAGTGCCATAAGCATACACGAAATGTTAGATACTTACTTATCATGTACGTACATGATAGTAATTGTGTATGTACATACAAATTCCGGGATTTGTTTATTCATGAAGCACCCTTACGCCTCCGTAGTGTACAAACTTTGCCTGCAGAAAGTCCAGGTGCTGTGTGGCTCTTTTACAAACAAGTGATTTCAATAAACTGCATAGACACCAATTACCTTAATCAAGGATTTTTATGTTTTATTTTGTTTTACTTCATTGAGTTTAGAAAACTTTTTGTTTCACACATGTAGACTGGATACAAAGTTTTATTGGGAACAATTTGTAGATTTGTCAGTAATGTCCCATGTTGTCAAATAAAAACTTGAAAAAGCAGTTTCAGGGAATTGTTTAAAGCGGACCAATTTATTTCAAACCGTTTCAAAAATTCCATCAGAGGTGTTATTTGTATATCCTTCTATCAGGTCAGACATATGCACCTAGTTTTTGACCAAATGTAATACAAGAGCAATTGGACATTTCATTTAGGTACTTAGGGGGCTCAAAATTATCAAAGAGTCATTCCGCATGATAACACAAATCTGTTTTTAAGGACTTACTCCATGCCCCTTACTGCTTGTATTAGTGAACTCTAGTTGATTTGATACCTTATACCATGTTTAATAAATTATAGCTAAATATCTTATCTCCATTTGTATATAATACTAGACCTCTAAAAGGGCTAAAAACACAAACAGTTAAATTGAAAGGGCGGGGCTTCAATTTGTTTGGGGTTCAAATCTCTAATGTTAGGGAGATGGATTGTAAAGAAGTGTAAGTGTTCTCGGCACCTAAATGGGATTAATGACATAAACAAGCAGAATCTGAGACATGCATGCCAAACTCTTATGTGATTTGGCAAAGATTGACCCTGGATACAATTTATTTGAGAGCAGGAGTTGTCAAGTATTATGTATATAGTTGTTTGAATATAAATGTAAATAAAAATCATCCCATCCAGCTGTTTGAACTAGACAATAAGATTGTCTTAATATGAATAATTCGCTTTTGCAAAGTAAAACAAATTAGAATAACAAATAATTACGATGTAATGGTAAAGGCATAATGTCCTATTATATTAACCATGTAATTAAACTTTAATAGATTTTCAAAACTTGATGGTGAAAACAAAGTTTCTACGTTGTGATGAAACTAAAACTGGCCATGTAATGGCGTTGCCTCTTAAGTGGCTATTTCTTTTTTGAAAACTATTATAAGCCTGGATACAATTTATTTGAGAGCAGGAGTTGTCAAGTATTATGTATATAGTTGTTTGAATATAAATGTAAATAAAAATCATCCCATCCAGCTGTTTGACTAGACAATAAGATTGTCTTAATATGAATAATTCGCTTTTGCAAAGTAAAACAAATTAGAATAACAAATAATTACGATGTAATGGTAAAGGCATAATGTCCTATTATATTAACCATGTAATTAAACTTTAATAGATTTTCAAAACTTGATGGTGAAAACAAAGTTTCTACGTTGTGATGAAACTAAAACTGGCCATGTAATGGCGTTGCCTCTTAAGTGGCTATTTCTTTTTTGAAAACTATTATAATGTCATTCCACTCAAACTCACCTGATGGGTTGGCAGGCACTATCAACTGTTTTGCAACTGTTTTGATTTCTAACAATCCCACATGAGTGCCATAAGCATACACGAAATGTTTGATACTTACTTATCATGTACGTACATGATAGTAATTGTGTACGTACATACAAATTCCGGGATTTGTTTATTCATGAAGCACCCTTACGCCTCCGTAGTGTACAAACTTTGCCTGCAGAAAGTCCATGTGCTGTGTGGCTCTTTTACAAACAAGTGATTTCAATAAACTGCATAGACACCAATTACCTTAATCAAGGATTTTTATGTTTTATTTTGTTTTACTTCATTGAGTTTAGAAAACTTTTTGTTTCACACATGTAGACTGGATACAAAGTTTTATTGGGAACAATTTGTAGATTTGTCAGTAATGTCCCATGTTGTCAAATAAAAACTTGAAAAAGCAGTTTCAGGGAATTGTTTAAAGCGGACCAATTTATTTCAAACCGTTTCAAAAATTCCACCAGAGGTGTTATTTGTATATCCTTCTATCAGGTCAGACATATGCACCTAGTTTTTGACCAAATGTAATACAAGAGCAATTGGACATTTCATTTAGGTACTTAGGGGGCTCAAAATTATCAAAGAGTCATTCCGCATGATAACACAAATCTGTTTTTAAGGACTTACTCCATGCCCCTTACTGCTTGTATTAGTGAACTCTAGTTGATTTGATACCTTATACCATGTTTAATAAATTATAGCTAAATATCTTATCTCCATTTGTATATAATACTAGACCTCTAAAAGGGCTAAAAACACAAACAGTTAAATTGAAAGGGCGGGGCTTCAATTTGTTTGGGGTTCAAATCTCTAATGTTAGGGAGATGGATTGTAAAGAAGTGTAAGTGTTCTCGGCACCTAAATGGGATTAATGACATAAACAAGCAGAATCTGAGACATGCATGCCAAACTCTTATGTGATTTGGCAAAGATTGACCCTGGATACAATTTATTTGAGAGCAGGAGTTGTCAAGTATTATGTATATAGTTGTTTGAATATAAATGTAAATAAAAATCATCCCATCCAGCTGTTTGAACTAGACAATAAGATTGTCTTAATATGAATAATTCGCTTTTGCAAAGTAAAACAAATTAGAATAACAAATAATTACGATGTAATGGTAAAGGCATAATGTCCTATTATATTAACCATGTAATTAAACTTTAATAGATTTTCAAAACTTGATGGTGAAAACAAAGTTTCTACGTTGTGATGAAACTAAAACTGGCCATGTAATGGCGTTGCCTCTTAAGTGGCTATTTCTTTTTTGAAAACTATTATAAGGTCATTCCACTCAAACTATTTCATTTTTGAAAACTATTATAAGGTCATTCCACTCAAACTCACCTGATGGGTTGGCAGGCACTATCAACTGTTTTGCAACTGTTTTGATTTCTAACAATCCCACACGAGTGCCATAAGCATACACGAAATGTTAGATACTTACTTATCATGTACGTACATGATAGTAATTGTGTACATACATACAAATTCCGGGATTTGTTTATTCATGAAGCACCCTTACGCCTCCGTAGTGTACATAGTATATAGTTGTTTGAATATAAATGTAAATAAAAATCATCCCAACCAGCTGTTTGAACTAGACAATAAGATTGTCTTAATATGAATAATTCGCTTTTGCAAAGTAAAACAAATTAGAATAAAAAATAATTACGATGTAATGGTAAAGGCATAATGTCCTATTATATTAACCATGTAATTAAACTTTAATAGATTTTCAAAACTTGATGGTGAAAACAAAGTTTCTACGTTGTGATGAAACTAAAACTGGCCATGTAATGGCGTTGCCTCTTAAGTGGCTATTTCTTTTTTGAAAACTATTATAAGGTCATTCCACTCAAACTCACCTGATGGGTTGGCAGGCACTATCAACTGTTTTGCAACTGTTTTGATTTCTAACAATCCCACATGAGTGCCATTAGCATACACGAAATGTTAGATACTTACTTATCATGTACGTACATGATAGTAATTGTGTATGTACATACAAATTCCGGGATTTGTTTATTCATGAAGCACCCTTACGCCTCCGTAGTGTACAAACTTTGCCTGCAGAAAGTCCAGGTGCTGTGTGGCTCTTTTACAAACAAGTGATTTCAATAAACTGCATAGACACCAATTACCTTAATCAAGGATTTTTATGTTTTATTTTGTTTTACTTCATTGAGTTTAGAAAACTTTTTGTTTCACACATGTAGACTGGATACAAAGTTTTATTGGGAACAATTTGTAGATTTGTCAGTAATGTCCCATGTTGTCAAATAAAAACTTGAAAAAGCAGTTTCAGGGAATTGTTTAAAGCGGACCAATTTATTTCAAACCGTTTCAAAAATTCCATCAGAGGTGTTATTTGTATATCCTTCTATCAGGTCAGACATATGCACCTAGTTTTTGACCAAATGTAATACAAGAGCAATTGGACATTTCATTTAGGTACTTAGGGGGCTCAAAATTATCAAAGAGTCATTCCGCATGATAACACAAATCTGTTTTTAAGGACTTACTCCATGCCCCTTACTGCTTGTATTAGTGAACTCTAGTTGATTTGATACCTTATACCATGTTTAATAAATTATAGCTAAATATCTTATCTCCATTTGTATATAATACTAGACCTCTAAAAGGGCTAAAAACACAAACAGTTAAATTGAAAGGGCGGGGCTTCAATTTGTTTGGGGTTCAAATCTCTAATGTTAGGGAGATGGATTGTAAAGAAGTGTAAGTGTTCTCGGCACCTAAATGGGATTAATGACATAAACAAGCAGAATCTGAGACATGCATGCCAAACTCTTATGTGATTTGGCAAAGATTGACCCTGGATACAATTTATTTGAGAGCAGGAGTTGTCAAGTATTATGTATATAGTTGTTTGAATATAAATGTAAATAAAAATCATCCCATCCAGCTGTTTGAACTAGACAATAAGATTGTCTTAATATGAATAATTCGCTTTTGCAAAGTAAAACAAATTAGAATAACAAATAATTACGATGTAATGGTAAAGGCATAATGTCCTATTATATTAACCATGTAATTAAACTTTAATAGATTTTCAAAACTTGATGGTGAAAACAAAGTTTCTACGTTGTGATGAAACTAAAACTGGCCATGTAATGGCGTTGCCTCTTAAGTGGCTATTTCTTTTTTGAAAACTATTATAAGGTCATTCCACTCAAACTCACCTGATGGGTTGGCAGGCACTATCAACTGTTTTGCAACTGTTTTGATTTCTAACTATCCCACACGAGTGCCATAAGCATACACGAAATGTTAGATACTTACTTATCATGTACGTACATGATAGTAATTGTGTACGTACATACAAATTCCTGGATTTGTTTATTCATGAAGCACCCTTACGCCTCCGTAGTGTACAAACTTTGCCTGCAGAAAGTCCAGGTGCTGTGTGGCTCTTTTACAAACAAGTGATTTCAATAAACTGCATAGCCACCAATTACCTTAATCAAGAATTTGTTATGACGATTATGGAATAATTTATAGATAAAAAGACAGTCATTAATAATTATTCTATGTCTGAGTGGTGGAAGCCTGTACAATTCACATAAATCAAGATAATCCACATTACAATTATAAGCACTGACATTAGTAAGCGTCCTTTGTACAAATTTGAGAAAACGGCATTGAACCCATTCTATCTTATGTGCCTGATGAGTGGAGATTGAATTCAAAACAACAGTACAATTCTCTAAGTTGGGTCTAATTAGTGAACAAAATAAGGTGCGATGAACGTGTTCATCTTTCAGTGAGCGAAAATTCCGCCGTACCAGACCACTCATGCGGTTAGCTTTCTTTATAATATAATTAACATGGGGAACAAAGGTGAGCTTACTGTCAATAAAAATATCAATGTATTTCTGAACATCAACCCTATCTAGTTAGGTCACTTTGTGAAAATACTACGCTTTGAGTTAGGTCACTTCGTGGTATGAACATTTTACACGGGCGCCCGAACTGCGCGCGCTGTAGCGCATAGTACATCGTTGGTAAAGTGGCGTATCTAGTTAGGTCACTTTGTGAAAAGACAAAACGGCAAATCTAGTGATACGTCGTTTTTAGTAATTAGTGTAATTACAAAACTACAACGTATTTAGTTCTGAAACTTGCTGAAAATGTTAACAGTAATGAGTATATTAATAATTTGTAAACAAAAATATTTGAAAAAGTGTGTTATTTTCTCAGTTAGGTCGGTCATTTATTATGGTTAACTCGATCAAAGGCTTTAGAGTAATCGGTATAAATAACATCCAACTGCTCTTTCTTATCAATAGCACAGTATGCCTCCTGTAATAATGATGTGACGTTTGTGGAACAATCACTACCAGAGACAAAGCCGTGCTGTTGCTCAGAAATTGCAGGTCGTACAGGAAACAAAATCTGATCAGAAAGAATTATTTCAAAAACCTTTGCTACCTGAGGGAGCAGAGAAATTGGTCTATAACTAGAAACGCTTCGTTTTTTACCTGATTTATGTATGGGAACAATATTTAAACCAGTGGACTTTGTGGTGGAGTGGAATTAGTTTATATGGTCCATAAACTCATCCAAACTGTCTTGACTGCCACACCAGATGGAGAAAATGTCATCAATAAATCTCCACCAAACTAGTGGGCGGCTGGGGGCAGTGGACAGAAGTTTGTCAAAGACATTGGTTGAAAATTTAGGGAATGAAATACACAAACAAAAACAAATCAAACAGCTGTCGATATTGTTGATGTTTGACTGGAGTGTTATAATAATAATAATAATAATAATAATAATAGCGGGTTTTATATAGCGCCATTCCATCTAGATCATGGCGCGACAGTATTTTTCCTACAAGGTATGTGGGGTTACGTGTATTGCATAGCACCATGTAATGGTTTACAAGGTGCTGTGGCGCAATATGCAGCCAATCAAACCAGGAACACCGGGGCGAACCCCTTCTCTTTACGATAAGTGCACTGGGTTCTTTTACGTGCATTACACAACACACGGGACCTACGGCTTTACGTCCCATCCGAAGGACGAAGCATGTGGTTAAGTGTCTTGCTTAAGGACACACGTGTCACGACTGGGATTCGAACCCACACTCTGCTGATCAGAAACACCAAAGCTTGAGTTCGGTGCTCTTATCCACTCGGCCACGACACGCCACCAAATAAATAGAGGGTCTACTTTATTTCAGTGACATTAATATAATTATTCATACACTGTATGTGACAAATATCCACGCGTCCTATGGGAGCAGTGCTTAGCTGGGGCCCGCATCATGCTATATAAACAATCGCCGTCTGTTAATTTATATTAAGTTTCCAATCATACATCAAACAGCAACACTAAATCTTGCGACTAAGGATTGGCATGGGGCTGTTTGTGTTTTGCGTACTTGTTATGATTGTGGGGTCCGAGTCTGTAGAGAGCGATGGCTCGCATACCCTCAGTGAGAGCAGTGATTATGCAAAGTGTGTGTGCCGGCCTGACATCACCATCAACCCACCCGTGTGTGGACCCTCTCCTCCCGTGAACCCCGGGACCCGCTGCAATTATTCGGCTGTTCAAGAAATAGTTTCAATAAAACAAAAGGTTACAACACGACAGCTGGAAGAATTGCAAATTGCAGTCTCTAACAATCAAGAAACGTTTCTCTCTGAGCTAGAAGATGCAAGACGTAGGATGGATAAGTTGCAAGTAACAGTCTCCAGTAGTCAGGAAAATGTTACCACTGATTTAATGCGACTAAGGCGACAGTTGGAAGAGCTGCAAGTCTCAGTATCTGCCATACTTAATACAAGTAGGTCAACATTCACATCAAAATAAAATACTTGTTTTGTTTCCTTTGCCAATTAATGATGACTCTTTTGTCATGATAACAAAACACCATGAAGGCAGCTTTTTTGTTTACAAAATTATTTATAAATTAACTGGCAATCTAGTTTCCTCCTCGGACTGAGGTCGGGAAATATTTGCAATAGGTTTATACGCGACAGTGCGCAGTAGACGGCGTTAATGTGCAGAAATTCGAAATAACACATTTTATCGCAGAAACGATACAATGCTTCATGCGCAGAGAAATTGGTGTTTCATGTCATGCCGCCACCAATTCATGTTGTACCGGGCGATTTGAGAATCGTTTACAAAGTTGTTGAGTTAAATTGGTATACAAACAGAGTGTTAAAAAGGTACCGTGGCTTCACGGAGGGTTGTATGATTTTAAAAAGTAACTAGGCCTATTGTAAATTGTATTTCAAGGTAGGCCTAAATGTCCCATTGAATGATTGTAATGTCATTGTGTTTATTTGATACAGCTGAAACAAATATCAGGGTTTTTTGGGGGGAAGTGTTTGAAAAACAAATATTTAAATGAAGTTTTCATTATGAAAGTATTTTTTTCGTTCTTATTTTTTCTTTAGGTTCTTCGGCCTTTTTCTTCAAGGATTGTTCAGACGCTCTAACAAGGGGTGAGACAAAAAGTGGTGTGTACGTTGTCAAACCGTCTGACTCCGGTGAACCCTTCCAGGTGTACTGTGATATGGAGACAGACGGCGGAGGCTGGACGGTAAGTTCATCGTAATTATATTTCTATTTAAAAAAAAAAATAAAAAAAAAGTTTAAAGGTTTATGGAAAGAAGTCAAATTGTGGATGGTCTTTATTTAAAAGGTATTCCAGCGACGAAAGGACGGCAGTGTTGATTTCTATTTGGACTTTGCCAACTACAGTCGGGGATTTGGGGATCTACGTGGAGAGTTCTGGCTCGGTAACGACAACTTGCACCGTCTGACTGCTCAGAGCGAAAATGAACTACGCATTGATCTGTTGGATTTCCAAGGAAATTCCAGACATGCCGTTTACGGGTTGTTCAGGATCGCCGATGAGATCGACAACTACAGGCTAACGGTGGGGCAATATTCAGGAACGGCAGGTAAGAAAACACCCGATACGGTCAACAATTGTTTCGCTTTTGGAAATTTGAAAACATTCACGTCAATCACATGATTCAGATTCCCTTCTCTTCACTGGTCATCAGTAAAATAAAGAGCCCGTGATACTTGTTATAGAATGCGGAAAACATGGTTCGAATCCTATCTGAGCTGACCGTTGATTATTGGACTCGGAAACCACTGAGAGGTTTACACTCATTGTCTATTTCATAATGTTTTAACAAGTGATTATGTTTTATTATACTCTCCAATAAATTACTGTCAACAGTATCCTCATTTAACTTTCGCTCTTTGACCGTTAGAAAATACGAACGAACTCAGTGAACTGAAAATATGTTTAATTTGTCTTCCAATAGGTGATTCGCTAGACTACCATAATGGGCAAGCCTTCACAACCAAGGACAAGGACCACGATAAAAAAATAAACAGCAACTGTGCCGTAGGTTTTAAAGGAGCATGGTGGTATAACGATTGCACCACCTCAAATTTGAATGGGCGCTACGGTGCAACGGTGAAATATGGCGTCTACTGGACTTCCTGGAAAGGGTATACCGCACTCAAGTATACAGACATGAAATTAAGGTTGAAGTATTAAAGAAAGAATAACACATTTGTAATTACCGGAAGAAAAAAACCTGACATAATGCGAATACTGAATACTCACCAATTATAAAAATTCATACCAGAACCAACCCTCCAGAGAAATATTCAAGAGAAATGTTTTAGAAAAGGTACTTGTGAAGCCCGGTAGAAACGCGCACATCATAATAGCAAAACATGAACAGTAACCGTAGTTTGTTTTCACTGGCCATCAATGTGATGAATCTTTGCAGACTGGTTGTCAGGTAAAATTGATTTTCATTTCAAACTATGAGGCTGTGATTTATTTATATATTTATTTTCTGAAGACATTGTGCAGCCTGCTAATGTTATTACTCACAACTAAAACTTTCCTGCGTTCTAACAAGAATGTCCTGAAGTCTACGTTTGATAAACTCTCGTTATGAGCGAGAACAAACGCGATTTGAAGGTATTATACGGGATTGCTAGAGCTGACAAAACAGTCGCCGACAGTGTTCGTGTTTTGTGTGATCAAATATACACATGAAATAACCCCAGGAAATGTGTATACTCATTTTGTTTACTCCTAAAGTCATACTAAGCTTAATATAAAAGAGTTTGATCCTATATCACATCAAAGCTTAGGTCATAAATTTATCGAAAAACGTAATTAGCTGAACATCATTTATTAATTTACGTAAATATAATGACATAAATATTTGATTAGCAAATCTTGAGACACCAATATCTATGAAAAAATAATAACAAAATACAAAAAGTCCGATCATGAAACTTGTTTACGGTTATATACTTGTGGGATACTGATTAAATGTTTGTTGGCCTAAAATGACGGACGACGTCACTATGACATAATTTATGTTTGTTCCGTCTTCTAGGTTATAACACTTCACATTTCATTATAAAAGATGACCCACTGTAACCTTTACTTCCGGTTCAAACAGGAAACTCTCAAATTCAAAAAATAGTATCTCCTGAACCAAATGTCACCAATTCGTAATATTTGTGCTGTTTCGTAGCTTACAGCACACGTGACATTTCATACAAATGAATAACCCCACTTCCGGTTTAAACAGGAAGCGTTACAAGTAAAGCAAAATAATGTATCCCGATGTCAAAAGTGATTTTTTTGTTTTGGTGCTGTCTTGTAACATTTGACATACTTTACATTTTATTCAACTTTGACCTTTCATTCTGGTCCAAACAGGAAGTCACCAAAAAATGTCATATCTCCTGAAACACAAGTCATAAATTAATAATCTTTGTGCCGTATGGTACCTTATTGCACAGTACGAATAAGGGTCTTATAGCACATGCTTCAGTTAGAATGAAGGTAAAATTAGCGTCAGGTCAGGCTCAGTTTAAAATCAGTTTTAGAGTCAGTATCAGAATGAAGATCAGATTAAGGTCCCTTTGCTGAGCGGAAGGGCCGTTTCAAGGTACCACATAATCACTAATTAAGTTATTTATTCAAAGTGTAATGACTTGGGTGAGTCAAACTTCTTGAAACCCTATAATGGACAATTTCACATATTACCTGAGGCCCAATTTTGTCTTATTTGTTTTACAGTCAGGGGTGTTTTCGCACCGCTAAAAGCTTAGCTAATTGGGGTTATAAATCAATTACTGGGTAACTAATTGACTAACAATTTTCTTAGACAATAGCTGGGCATGTTTAAAATTCACTTAGATATACAAATTATTAGGAATTGCACATACGTTTTTGTTAAATATATAACTAGATTGGGTATTAGTAAATATTGGCTCTTTCGCTCCTCGGCGTAAAGTCTGTTTGGATAATCAATCAATTAATGAGTAAATAGCTAATTAACTCAAATTTAATTTAAGACAAAAGCTGGGCATGCAAAGAAGTCTTTAACGGTAATTTTTTTAGGGAAATACACATAACATATTTGTTGATTACCTTTAATAATTAGTGTGGTATGATTTAGAGGCCCTTTCAAGAATTTCCGTTTATTAGGCTCTTTACTCATTTAAGGGAATAAGGCACAATTAATGTCAAAGTTAGGGCCTGTCAAAGATGAAGTGTCTTCTGTCTGAAAGTCAGGCTGACTTTAAAAGTCAGGAGCGTTTAATCAAAGTATAAAACAAAACAACTTTGTGTTTGTTCACAGACACCTAGTGTTGATTGAAACAGCCGAAATCAGCTGTTAATGTGGTTTTGTTTACGAAACTTACATTGATCCTTCTGATGCTCTAGCGCCCTCTTTTGAGTGGCCATATATCATTTAATGTAACACCTTGTCAACTTTTGTTAGGGAATCAGAAATTAGGCTATACAGAGTGCTCCTTTAATTTAGTTGTGAGAGTTTATTCACGTAACTGCATGATGGAACTTAAATTAGTGCGTGTTTTATTGTTTTAATCAAAGCCTTATAAATACCGCTGTTGTGTATTTGGGTTAGTGTTTATTCTGTAATCATAGTGAGTTTATTATTATTAGTCAGACTAAGATTATTTTTATTGGTATACAATTATTTTCTTGTTAATTGATCATCGCACCTGGCGCATTGATAACTCAGTGGGATATAAAGTGGTCAGTCCACTGTGGGCCATAGAGTGAAGGGAATTTTGGACGGAAGACTTGGAGAGCTCCGGTTTATGGTTGGAATATTAAATCATACCGGTTTCTTCGGGAAAGTGTATCTCCCTTTAGGAAGATAATTGTGCCAGGAACTCCCTTGAATTGTCGATGTGCCGGGTGTCGGTGAGTCATATTGTTAAGTTTTTATCTTTAGAATTGTTGTTTTCGGTCAGATTATTATTATTTAAGAACAATGATAACTATAAGTAAATGGTTTGGAGTATTTTGATTTCAGTGGTGTATACAAACTTTCTTTCGGTGTTGGCCTAGGGGCGATTGGCCGCCTATTGACGTGCTAGTTTCGTTTCATGAATTCACTCAGTTTTGGTGTTGGGTGAGTTTTCCCATCAATTTTCAATCATAGCTCTATAAAGTTTCCATTTCAAATTATCTAATTGTATTCAAAACAGTTATTGTTTAAGTTGATTTCAAAGTTATGTGATTATACTCAAAGCAACGTTTATTTATTGCTTCTTTCTTTTATTAGGGATTTGCATTGACGTAAAATAAATGGAGGAATTCATTAATACAAAAAATATATTAGTTTCTCTAGTAAGTGATGTTTATATTGATTTATTTACTTGTTAATAATTGTTTTACTTAATATTAACAAATCGACACTGGTTAAGAGTGGACAAACAAGGGAACAAAACGCTTTTGGTGACAAAAAACAGATGAGTTTGGAACCGATAATGAAGCCCAATTAATTTGTTTACAAGAATTTTCGAATCTATAAAAAAGTCTAGTCCTTATTCTCGTTTGGGCTTTAATGCTGTATCCGTTAATACTAATAAGAAGAATACTTGGTTCTTATACAGCGCTTAATCCCACTCCTAGTGGATTTTCAAAGCGCTCAGTATTTTTCCTGCAAGGTATGTGGAGCTACGTTTTTAAGTTTGAGACCCTTTTCCTTTATAGCACCATGAAATGGTTTACGAGGTGTTGTGGCTCAATGTGCAGCCGATCAGACCAGGACAACCGGTGCGAACCCCTTCTATTTAGTATCTCGTTAGTATCTGAGCATTATTTGATTCCATTATCAGACATTTTGGAACAAATCATATTGTGACAGCTTAACTATTTATTGTGAAGTATTAAAAATGCTCCCCCATTAAGATAAAGTGCGCCACCATGTGCCACTCTATTCGTCTTGAAGTGTTTCACAGCGCCCTCGTTTTTTACCTTACTGAAGGAGTGGGTGATGTCATTATGTTCGAATCACAATACGGACAATCATGACTCATACAAGGGGGACGATGGCACTTTATCCACCCACAATGCATGTTTGCATCTACCGTACCGTGGCCCATCCAACTAATCAATTCCACTTTCTTAGCTAAGAGATAATAACATTGGTTTTACCTTACAAGGGAAAGTATACGTTGGTAATCACTTTTAAAATTAATGGCAATAACAACGTATTGCCTAGAAGCCTACCGCAGCTTTATATAGTATTTTGAAAAAACAGTTTACTTCGAAGAAATGTAGTTATGTAAAAAGATATCAGTTTTTATGACCAAAATTTGAATCTGGGAAACGTTTCTGTCGAAAACTTTTAATGCATCAAGAACCAGTCTAACTTTTATAATACCGTACGTTGAGTGATGCTTGATATCTTTGCCCGAGTAATCAATGCTGATTATGGCATCTCCAAAATGAAATCTCCAAAGTTGTGTTCTTAAATTTATAGGATTCATGCACGAGGCTAGGCATTATATGTAGTGGCTGTTCACAAGGGCCAAAAAGTGTTATTGATGAAATAGGCTGTGCGTGGTAACATGCCCTGGAGACACAAAACGCACGGTACGATTGATCTGATTGTGGATATGTTTACGATCGTGTCCAACAATATTTGAAGTTTCGTCTGCAACTGTATATCTGATTGTGTTTAGGCGCCATGTACAGAAAGATGTGAAGTCAGAATAGGGCGGGAACAAGTCTTGCATTGATTTCGCTGGTTGTAGAAACAACATTAACAGCAACACGGTACGTTGGTTCCGCGACTAGCTGTGTTTTCAGCTTGGTCTCTTCACCGGCTTCACAAACACAGCCAAGACAACACGTATACAGGGCGAGAACTCGAGTATATAGAGGGCGCCCGGGGCGTTGGCTGCGGGATGGCGACTGGAAACCCGAACGATCTCATTATGATGGGGGACAGTATTTCCACCCTCGGGCTATACTGGTCAACGTTCACTTCATTAATTCAATAAATACAATCACAATCGTAAAGCATGACACATTTAGAATTAACCGCGCGCTGTTCGTTGAATATTCAAATGCAATTAATGAGGAAAGGGTATCCAGTATTTCTAAGTCACAAGATGCGATGCATCAATGCGGTACATGTTTCTCTGTTATTCGACAGAAGACCTACGTGCAATTACAAGTCAAAACTAAACACACAATATTCCTAAGCAGAGAAAAATATTAATATTTCATATAAACGACGACTCACCAGTGAGACGAAAGTGTAATGTAAACAGTGTGACTTGACAATTTTATAATGCTGAATATATACACCAGTAGTAATCAAAGCCCAGTAGGCCTACCCACACTTTGTGTGACCCAACATAATACATCAACTAACAAAATTGTGTAATTTTAAGCTCAACCAGTCATCTGAATTACTAGCAATTAGTAAAATTCCCCAGAAACTCATAACTGGTACCTTTTGCTTTCAAACATTGAGTTTTGGTTTCGTGAGCTCATAGTATTTCAAGTGAAGTTTGTTACTATTTACCATGACTGTCTTACATTTATGTTGTGCCAATCTAAGACAAATGCTGTGCATACCATTTTAAATAGTTAATGAATAAATCAAGAGAAGAGCGCCCTCCTTCTGTTACGAGAAGCAAATTATTGCCTGTTGCCGAAGTTTGGTGCAGAGCGGGAGACACTTGGTCTGTTTTCATCCATACGTTAACAGCACGCGAGATAACCGATTTTGCACTGAATTATACATTGCAATAGGTATGAGAACCATCGCTCTTTTTGACGAACCTACGAACTACCGGCAAACTTCAGGACAGTCGAATTAAAAAAAAATAATAATATTACTTGAATTTATCTGTTTCCGAGAGCCGTGACCAGCTTTCCCTTCCGCCCCCGCTCCATGAAAAAAATAAATGGCTCTTTATCTTTTCTGAATTTTTGAACATATTTCCTGTCTAAATTTTAAAAGGTGTCTATTTAAATTTATATTCAATCTGACTCGTCAGACAATAAATAAATAAATACATAAATAAATAAACAAATAACGAAATCATTAAACTGATCATTATACTTCTAATTTTGTATAATAACTTGAGGCCAAGGTGTCCCTTTTTACCCTGCTAGGAACGTTCCCCCCTTCCCCTTCCCCTTTCCCCGCTATATTCCCATATCCTTCCTAATATTTGAGGTATCGTAAGTACAGCAAATAAAACAAACAACTCACATGATAAAAGTAATATGAGACTACGGAAAGCTAGGTTGCAGCAGACTTACCAAGTAATTTTAAAATTTTGACGTTGTTCTGAGCAATGGATTTACCTTGTAAGTCTGCTGCCACCTAGCGAGCCAAAAGTCCCCGAGTGTATTAACGAACACTATAAAAATTGACTGTTTTCATTGTACACATAGCACATGTTTAACTAGCCCTGGCGGCCTTTCACTTTCGTAATACACTACAGTGACGTCCTGGAGATCAGGTACCATTTCTGGGGCGGAAAAATTTCAAAGCTTCATAAGTCAAATCTTACCTGCAAGAAGCCACTAACTTCACTAGATTCACATTCCATGGCGGTATACATTTTGCTGCGGTGGGTTTTAAATTGTGTGATAGATACTCATTTTCCAAAACAAAGAGTCATCTTGTCAGTGGGGAAAACATTTTAAGTCTCTAACCTCACAATAATTACCCAATGGTGTAAATTGCCATTGCAATAGGTACCCTTCCAGTGCAAAATATTTTAACATCTAAACCATCTGATGACATCATTCTGAGAAAGAATTGGTCTCTACATTTTATAATAATAATAATTAGTTCTAATAGGGAGACCGCCAACATAGGGCTAGATAAGAGCACCGGATCCAAGCTATGGTGTTTCTGATCAGCAGTGTGGGTTCGAGTCCCGGTCGTGACACTTGTGTCCTTGAGCAAGACACTTAACTATAATTGCTTCTCATCACCCAGGAGTAAATGGGTACCTGTGAGGGCAGAGATGGTTCTTGTGATTGATTTAGCTTGATGCGCTACATATTTGGCAGCACAGGCTGTATACTCCCCAGGGAGCTGAGATGGTTAAAGGAATTACACAAAAATGGCCCAGTGACCAGGGGTAATAATGTTGAAGCGCCATGAGCGTCACTGAGTGACGGACCTGAGCGCTATTATAAGAAGCCACTATTATTATTATTATTATTATAGCTCAGTTGGTAGAGCGCCGGCACGTCAATCCGGAGGTCGTTGGTTCAAATCCCGCTCTAGTAATGTTTTCCTTGTTCAACCCAAAATCAATAATAATTAGTTCTTATAGCGCATTTTACAATAACGTCTCAATGCGCTTTACATGACTTCACATTTTCGTACGGGGATCGCAAAATCGAATTGGTCATTTCCCTTCCTCTTTAACATTATGTTGCGATAACCCGTGATCGTGATCTGCTAGCTAAGGGTTATCCGTGTCAAGGGGTAAAAACGCAGAGGCAGAAACCTCAAGCATTGTGTTTGCGTGGTCCTGTATTGTTTTATAATTTTAAAGAGGTCCTCTGTTGGGTCCAAGTTGAAAAAGATAAACATTTCGGGTCCATTGTTTCATTGTGTAAAATACCTAATCAAGGGACTTCCGTAAGCCTACAAGTATGTGTGCGAGCCGCTGATTCGCACACTAAATTCTTCGTGGAACATATCGTATTTGTTACATCCATGTGAAGACACATTTTAAACTTCTCTTTGACCCTGCTGTTAACATCTTCTATAAAACTGTATGCTCAACATTTCTTGTGGAACACCCCCGTTTTAAGAATTTCCCTATGGATACCTTATATTTCCCTATTTTGTTTTGTTTTCGGTCTTCAAAGGTAGCGTATGTTAAAACACCCAGTTGAAAAAGTTCCCTAAGAAAGATTTTTTTTTTTCATACTGTTTTAAGTCTCATAACAAAAAGTTTTTATTATGTTAGATGGGAACACAAAAGGATCAAAGTCTTAGGTGGTTTGATAACATCGCACTTACTTAGGCATATGAACCTCTCGTATACAAACATAGCGATATATATTTATATTCAATCCTAAAGTGTTGCAGGCTTTAAGTGCCTATTTATTGTGTTATTTTAGTAACAGTTCCCAAACGCAGTTTGTCTTTGTAATAAACCATAAAATTGCAGTCCTCATTGTACACCCAAATTTACATTATTTTGAGTATAACATTATAGTTTGTTTAAGACCATTTTGTTTAATTCAATAACATAAATTTACAACAAATTTCTTTACAATCGTGGAACCTGTTTTGAGCGAGAATGACAGACAGACTGTGACTATTTTGTTAGTTTTTACTCAATCATACATGTTAAGCAATTATTTCTTGTTGTGGCTATTGAAATGCTATATTTTTTCGACATTATCAGATGGATGATGCACACAGGAATGTTCTTGACAAATAGAGAGCTCTTATATTTTAGTTCATTATTATTATTGTTTGTTTTATTGTCAATTTACGCATCATCAGATAAAGAAATTGGAAGGGCCTACAGCAGTCAATATGAACAAAAACCTAATAAGCTTAATTAACATGTAGTCTCAACTGATGTATTGCCAATTTCCGGTCGAGCTTAAAAGATCAACGCCTCAGCGCGAGTTTTTACCAGCAAACGATTTAAAACTATGGGAAGCCATAAATGCAAAGCAAAACAGAAATCCACAGTTTGTAACAATGTCACACAACCATCACCAATTGTGGTAAGTTTGTTGTAAACAAAGCAACAATCATGATTATGTATTGTTTTAAATACAATGTTTGACAAAATGTTTAATTTGGTCACATTACCTGTTAACACGATTGAAAGTTTTGCAACATTTGGCCGCCCATGCCAACCAGCGTGGCTTGTTTAGCAACAAAAGGAATGTTTATAATGATGGGGCAGTGTCACGTTGTGTCCATTTCTGGTAATGAAGGAACTCTTGACGTCGCAAGCGATAGCTCCGCCCTTCGTCGTGCCAAGGTGTCCAAAAACTTCGCAACCTGAACAGCCAGCTGTATATCTTGTTAGCCTTGCAGCTTCGCTTCTAATGTTTGTCGCCACAGAACGATTATTTAACACAAAACGACATTGGAATGTGCTTATAGTATTAGCTTAAAATACCTGTAAAACTGAGGTTACCGTATTGCTCTTTGTCACCATTGACAATTGTTTTTCACAAACATCAAGTGAAATGGTTAGTTGGTTCCTCTTAACCGTAGCTGTTGTGTCAGCCTTTTGTGGTTTAAGTCGATCCTGCTCACCATGCCCGTTCCAATGGATGGAGAATGGAAACTATTGCTATCGCTATTTCCCCGAGGACCTCTCCTACGATGAAGCTGGGACGTTATGTAAGCAGTTCAGCCACACTGGACATGTTGCTGAACTGGCCACAGTCACGACCCCTGAGGAACTTACCTTCATCGTGGACTACTTAGACAAAATATTCACCAATGTGCCATCAGGAGAGGTTCCGATAAAGGTCTGGCTAAAAAACAACACAGATATGTTTCCCGGTAAGTGCAAACAGTTTTATAAAACGCTTTGGCCTTTTAACATTTAATTATGAGTTGTCAGTCATACCACTTGACACTTGCCTTGATCTTTAACATCATAGTTTGTCACAACCTTCGGAAAGCATAGTCACTTTCTAGTTTTCGTAGTGTTTAGGGTAATGGTTCGATTTTGAGGCTGAACAGTTTGTGTTCAGACATGCAGAGTTAAATTTTGTTTATGTTTTTTTTTTTTTTTTTTTTTTTTTTTTGGCATTCTTAAAACCTCACGACAAGACAGGGGCGACTACTATAGACACATGTATGTGTTTCTAACAATCACACCAACCGTTCGGTCAAGTCCGGTCATAATTATTACAAGTAATCCTCTAAAAGACGCCCCCCCCCCCCACCCCACTCCCCGACGGCGGTCCCGATTTGCATTTCCACACAAAATACACCATTTACACTTTATTGAAACACGTACAGTTCGGGGCTAATGCATTTGTGCAGAAACTTTCAATTTTATTTAAAGATAGAGTTTGCAGCCAACATAGTGTAATATTTTTATGATGAGGTTACTACAAAGTATGTATAGCATGGGAATCACCTTGGGACCACCTCTAAACAGATTTAATTGCCATAATTAAAAGTGCATTCCAAAGAGGCGAAAGTAGAAAGGCATGTTTTGGGGTTTATTTATTTTGTTGTATTTTTTTCGTGTTTTTATTTAGGGCGGGGAGTTTTTTTTTTTTTTTTTTTTTATATATACATTTTTTTTTTCGAAGGGGGAGGCCTCTGCTCCCAGGGTTTAAATAATAATAAATAAATAAAAAAAGTCTTAAAATAAAACAAGACGGAACAAAGGAAAATATAAAACTCCAAAATGGCATCTCAAATAAAGGAATCGCAAACAAAAATCGTCCAGCTTGAAGAGGCGAACGTTATTCACGAGGCTTCAACCTAAGATTTGGTGGAATACCGGAAACCCCAAACGAGAGTACTTCAAGGCCATCCGAAGTGGTAAGAAATATCCTATCCACCAAATTCAACATGTCGGATGTAAAGATCGAAAATGCCCACCGGTCTGGTCGCAGTCCCAATATGTGCCAGAAACCTCGCCATCGTTAAGTTCCTTTATCGACCTGAACGTCTAAAGATCATTAAGCAAGCAAAATCGTCTCTCAACAACACAGACATGTTTATTCTACAAGATTTGCCGGCCGCAGATCTTGCAAAAAAGAGATCAATGAAAGACATCATGAAAAAAGCCTACGACTCTGGACACAAGGTCGCCTTTCGAAACGGCGACGTATTCATTGATGGCCGCAAGTATCCAGAACTGTTCTCGTTAAACATAAACTTTCACTGGACAGCTTGATAACTTAAATAACGGTTTATCTTAAATATACTCGTGTGGTTCTGTTGGAGTCTTGCATCCAACTACAATTCTATTAATTCGTCTCATGGCGAATTTAATTTATATTTCTGTATTTTCTGTGTACTGTGTTATGTTTTACTGTTGTTGTTTTTTGTTTGTATACTATCGTCATGGCTACTTGTACCACTACTACCGGATTTAAATGTATTGATGCTACAGCTGTAGAATGTCTTTCATGCAATGGGGGTTATTTAGCAATCTCAACAGATTACCCACCACCCGTGTATGGCTGGTACTTGTGAATTATGTAACAGCCCCAACCCGTGTTTCCAACACGTGTTCCCTTTCAATCATTTGAATGATGATCAAGATCTCTTTGTGGCTCTTCTTGAACTTAAAACCGATCACAGAATAGATAGTCGTATACTGGCAAACATGCGTTTCAATCCTCTCGTTTTCAACAACTATTTTGCTGATAATTATGATATTGATCCTGATACAAATTTTTACGCCAACATTCAGAATTACTCCTCTGACTATCTGTTCTGTGATCAATTTAATGAACTGTATAAGACGAAAAATATGCAAAGCAGCTTCTCTACCTTCCATTTGAATGCTAGAAGTTTTTCTACAAATTTCTATGCTATTAGTGAGTACCTTGCTCTTTTAAAATGTGAGTTTTCGGTGCTAGGTTTCACCGAAACCTGGCTTCACAAGGATAGTCCTCCTTTCGATCTCAAAGGCTACAACTTTCTTGGCAAAGATAGAGCAGTTAAAAGAGGTGGAGGAGTTGCTTTGTATTTACATAATTCTGTTTCATTTAAAGTAATGGATGATCTCTCTCTTGATAATGATGTATGCGAGTCTCTATTTGTCGAAATATCTTTTACTGGGCGTAAAAATATAATTGTTGGGGTTTATATAGGTCACCTACGAACAACCCTGTTGCTTTTGCCGAGTCTTTCGATAATTTTCTGCAGTTGGTTAACCAAGAAGACAAGCTTACGTTCTTCATGGGCAATTTCAATATTGATCTCATTCAGCATGATTCGCATAAGGCCACTAAGGAATTTGTAAATTGCCTGTTTAGCAATTATCAGCTACCTCTCATTAACAAACCCACACGCATCACAGAAACCAGTGCTACCCTCATTGACAACGTTATTTCGAATAATACTGATTAGAACATTGCCAGTGGAATTCTTTTTGCCGATATTACTGACCATCTGACAGTTTTTCAAATTACTACTTTGACTTCCAACATGACTCCTCAGAGTTCAGGTCAGTCTAGAAGGGAAATAAACTCTTCTAATATTGCCTCATTTTCTAATTGTCTAAGCAATGTTCAATTTCAAATTTGTTTTCAATTCAAATCACATTTATTTCCATACTGTCAAAAACACAGCATTACAGATTGCATATACAATGTAATAGCAAACAGAGTAATTTTAGGTGTATACAATCAAAGAAAGGAACAGCATGGAGGCCGATTTGATAAGCCGAGGCTTGTAGTAATCAGCCTGTGGACAGACACAAGATAAACGGACAAACAGAGGACGTACGAATAGGAACAAAACAACTTACAAACAACAACAACGCTTGCTTAATTAACTAAAATTAAAATATGATGTATATATGAAAAAGAACAAATGATGATTTACCTGGCAAAGCAGTCAATGGAAAGAAAGCTATGTTAGATACTGAGAGATAATGACTCTTTTGAGAGAGGCTTTAACTGGAACTGTGTGTTATCCAACGTGAAACCTAAAGAGGCTTTTAACATGTTTCATTCTATGTTCTCCAAACTTTATGATAAGTGCTTTCCAATCAAAACAGTTAGGACCAAGGTTATTCGTATAAACAAGTGCTGGATGACTGCTGGTTTAATCAAATCTGTTAATTATAAGCATGTATACAAAACTGTATAAAAAAAATGCTTATTAACCCTTCAGTTTCAAATTCAAATAAGTTTCGACTTTATCGCAACAAACTCAATGCCTTAATTAAGAAATGTAAATTGGATTATTACCAGGACAAATTTGATAATGCCAAGGACGATGCTAAGAAGACTTGGAGTGTTATTAAAACTATTCTCAACAAGAGTAGCTCAGTTAATAGCACGGCGTTTAAAAAGATTAACCACAATGGAAGAGTGATTACCGACCCCGGTGTGATTGCCGATGCGTATAATGAATACTTCATTAGCATTGGTCCTTCTCTGAACCGCACAATACCTCAGCCTAATGTCACTTTAATAACTATCTGAAGGGCAATTATACAGATTCCTTATACCTCTTCCCGACTCATCAATCGGAAATTTGTGCCATTGTTAATGCCTTTAAGAATGGCAAGAGCTCGGGTTATGATGACATTAGTCCAGCGGTGCTAAACAAAATTATTGCGCAAGTCAGTCTTCCATTGTGCCACGTCTTTAATTTATCTTTTTCTTAAGGCACTTTTCCAGATAAGCTAAAAGTTGCTAGGGTGACTCCCATCTATAAGAGTGGTGATTAATGTGAAGTTGTTAACTATAGACCCATTTCCGTATTGTCTGTTTTCTCCAAAGTGCTCGAGAAGATAGTCTACACTAGAACTAATACTTTTTAAAATAAATTTAACATTCTCTACCATGGTCAATATGGGTTCAGAAGAAACCACTCTACCGATATGGCCCTCATAGACATGGTGAACAAAATTACTAAAGGCTTCGAGAATAATTCAATTTCTGTTGGTGTATTTTTATACATTTGAAAGGCCTTTGATAAAATCAATCATGACATTCTCTTGCATAAATTGAGTTACTATGGTATAAGGGGTATTGCATTAGAATGGTTTGCTAGTTATCTGTCCAATCGTAGTCAATTTACAAAAATACATTGTTCTTGCTCTACTACTGACACTGTCACATGTGGAGTGCCTCAGGGTTCCCTTCTAGGTCCACTGTTATTTTCTTTGTATATCAATGATATTTGTCACTCATCTACTTTGCTATCGTTTATTCTATTTGCTGACGACACCAATATTTTTTATTCTAGTAATAACACTACTCTCACTGCACTTATCAACACTGTCAACACCGAATTGTGTAAGGTGTCTACCTGGCTTCAATCCAACCGACTTTCTCTTAACTTGAACAAATGCAATTTTATTATCTTTCGCAAAAAGGCTAATATCACCAGTGCCTCGAACTGTCAGGTAATAATTGATTCTGTTCCAATCCAGCAAGTTTTACATACCAAATTTCTTGGCGTTCATGTAGATCATAATCTTACCTGGAAATTTCATATTACAGAGATTGAAAACAAAGTGTCTAAAAGTGTTGGTATAATAAGAAGACTCAAGTTTGTTTTACCGAGTAATATCTGACGTACTTTATATTGTTCACTTATCCTTCCTCATTTGTCCTACTGTAATATTGTCTGGGCTAATACTCTTCCCTCTAGATTGAACAAACTAGTCAAGCTTCAAAAGCAAGCTATTCGCATTATTTCTAAGGTGCCATTTAAAGAGCAAACTTAATCTTCTTACTTTGACTAATATTAACTTGCTTCAACAAAATATATTTATGTTTAAATTCAATAATAACTTACTCCCGCCTATGCTCTATAATATGTTCAAGTTAAATAGATCTATACATTGTCAGAATACCCGATCTTCTTCGAAAGTCCACATCCCTCTTGTTAAAACCACTCTATCTCAACATTGCATTACGTTCTCTGGTCCTAAACTCTGGAACAGCCTCCCGTTGTCGCTTTCTGCTTGTAAATCGATTGCTCTTTTTAAACAGAAGCTTAAACGTTCTCTATTGTTGTGTCCTCATTATCTAGTCAATTTCCAGTAGTATTGCTTTGTATAACCATGTACGTGCATACACATTGTTTGGTCACCTTTGTCATGCAGTATCCACACTGTTTGTGAACCAACAATAACATATTCGTGAAATAAAAAACCTCGAAATTTAAGATCTCCATTTTCCCTTTACGTAAAATTTCAGCCCTGTTTAAGAGTGGTCACGTGTCACCGCCCATTTCTGACATTGTATCTCTCATGCAACATGTTCTAACAAAAAACAACTTTTCGTTCTTGGGTAAGAATTTCCTACAGGTACATGGCACTGCAGTGGGTACACGTATGGCACCTTCAATGGCCTGCCTTTTCATGAGTCAACTTGAACAGCGCATGTTGGCGTCGGCCCCTTGCCGTCCATGGGTCTGGTGGCGCTATATCGACGACAACTTTTTCATCTGGACTAGTGATGAAGAAAGCCTCATAGCATTCATTAACCACATTAATTCCTTCCACAGGACCATCAAATTCACGAATGAATACTCGACCAAGGACACCCACTTTCTGGATGTCAAGGTCATAAAGACGGATGATGGATTAACCACAGATCTCTTTGTTAAGCCCACAGATAAACATCAATACCTCCACTCAACCAGCTGTCACCCTAGACACTGCAAAACCAGCATAGCCTACAGTCAGGCCCTCAGACTGTCGAATCTGTTCTAATGATTCTGATTTTTTCCACCACTCACAGGAACTTAAGAAACACCTTGTTTCTAGGGATCATAGCTCCCTAGCAGTCCATCGAGCGATCCAGAAAGTAAAGGCTCGTTCTAGGGAGTCTGTACTCTCCAAAGGACCAAGGCAACAACGGAGTTCCAAAGGGAAAGTTCCTTTTGTTGTTACTTTCCACCCCTCACTTCCTCCCATTCGTAAAATAACCAGTTCTAACCATCATATTCTTCACACATCAGATCGGCTTCAACGTGCTGTACAGGAAGAACCCATAGTTGCCTACCGACGCCCACCCAGTCTCAGGGATCTCATCGTCCGGGCAGAGGTTCCCCCATTAATGATGATGTTAATCCCCCTTTGCCACAGGGTACTATTAGGTGTTCCAACACATCCAAATGCATCGTTTGTAGACAACACATCAGGGAATCAGACTACTTTACCAGCCATACTGGTGGTACCACCCACAAGACAAGGGGTCATGTAACCTGCACCACCACTAATCTAATCTATATAATATCTTGCAGAGCCTGTGGTGTTCAATATATAGGTGAAACAAGAACTACACTCAAGAGGCGTTTCTATGGCCACAGATCCACAGTCAACACCCAAAAGCTGGATACACCTGTAGGACACCACTTCAATCTTCCTAACCACTCCATTTCTGACATGAATTTACAGGGCATTGAGGCACTAGGTAACTGCAGAGAGACTGTCCGTCTGAGTAGGGAAAAACTTTGGATAAGGCGCATAAATACCACTTAGCCCCATGGTTTGAATATCCAAGAAGGAAATGACTAATAACCTTTTGTTTTTGCCTTCTCCTTTTCCCACACAGTTATCCACTTTATTAGTCTGCCCTTCATTGTATTAACTAATTATTTACCTTCCATTTTGTCCTTTGTGTTCCCAACTTCTTGTGGTCAAGCTATTTACCTTCCATTTTGTCCTTTGTGTTCCCAACTTCTTGTGGTCAAGCTATCCCCTTCCCTTCATAAACCCCCCCCCCCTTTGTCTTCATAATCCCTGCTTACCTCCTGCCTTCTCTGAATGCTTTCTGCTTTTCTCCCTCCACTCTCTCTATTCATGTATTTCCACTTGACTACTCTTGCAACTCTTGTCTGCTTGAATGTGTGTTGTCATTTAGCCTTCGAGAAAGACTCTGCTAGGGTCGAAACGTCAGGCCACTAACTTATTTTTTGCAAAATATTATTTCAAACGCAGATTTTATCCTAACAATAAGAAAAGACTGCATTTGACATTTTGACACTCAATGATGTTGCTGACTGCATTTGACCTTTTGTGAACATAATAATTTTTGGGGCAAGTTGGGTTTTGTACAATTAAATATTAATATAGCCTTCGAGAAAAACTCTGCTATGGTACAAACGTCAAGCCATTAAATATTGTTTGCAATTATTAAGATACTGTTAACATTTTCAGCAAGTATCAGTACCTATTACGCAAATGTTTTGGATTACACTCATTAGTAAAAAACGACGTATTGCTAGATTTGCAATTTTATATTTTCACGGAAGTGACCTATCTCGGTACGCCACTTTGTCATTGCTATACAAAGGCGCGTGTGTGGGCTTAAACGTCCCATTTGGACCAAAGGTAATGTATTATCAATGTACACAAGTTCTAGCAAGCTGAATGACCTACAACTAGCTACCAGCTTTGTAGTATTTCAGTTGTCCTTAATGATTAATATACTTTGTTGATGTTTATATGTAGCAAACCATGGCAGTTTTCAATCAAGTGGTTTTAATATTGTAACCAGGGAGAGTTTAAGGAAAGGCCTTGGAACAAGTTTATGCAGGTCTGATCAAAAGTGCTTTATTCTATATGAACAAAAATGATAAACAATCTTTACACTATTTTGAGTTATGTAATTTAAACCCTATCCTTAAGGCTACCAGATAATAGGGGCAGTCTGTAAAACATAATATAGAGAAAACATGATTACCAATTAATAAAACCCTTAACTACAACCGGTTTAGCAAAATAACAAATATTACACAACCCGTCAAGTTAACTATCATTTAGCTACGAAGATCACTGAATTACACTTGAACAGTTATTGTCCATACGATATAATTTAAATGCAAGTTCAAATGTTTCTTATCAATCAATACGTGCATGCATGGAAAGGACTGCATTACAACCAAGTAATTAATTTAGATACTCGATGTATTAACTGTAGTTTCAAACACAATTTTTGTAATGTACGAGGATTTCTATAATCGCAAACTACCTCATAATACCCTCTAGTTTAAATAAAACTCTCCACATACAGCTGATAGTTAAATATTCCGTACCTTCAATAAATAACGGTGTCCTAACGTTGGTGGTTGTCCATTGGTACTTCACATCACGGTGGTCGGCATTTAACAATTCATCGCTTGAACGCCATACTGTTGCAGGTAGTAGCATTAAATTAAACTTAGTCCCCAGAAGTCACAACGCATAAAAACTATAAATCGGCTGAACTTAACAAACTAAGGAAACGGAAACATAACTGTTCCCTACAGTCGACCTCTCGTCTTGACGGCAAATGCAGGAATGAAATCTCAAAATCCAGAAACGGAGTACATGAATGTTTAATCGACTGTAGGTATTCCAGCTATGACGTCATATTCAAATGTTTGTATCTATTGAGTTTGAGTGCTCAGGAATTTACTTAGATGAATACTCTCCCAGTTGATTCATTATCCAACACATTCCATTTATACACTCAAAACAACTCTGTATTTAATTTTCGGGAGTGGCATTTACTAATAGCTTAAAATACTTTCTATAGTACGTAATCAATGACCGAAACAAAGGTCAGCTGGTTACAATATACAGTGCTAGAAAGGTTGGAAATTTGTTGTCATACACAACATTTCGCTCCTTTAAGTGTAAAGGCAATACTGTAAAGCCCGTCAGTTCAAGGTTAGTCAGTTATATACAAAAAGCTTAAAGTGATACAATACCATTGGTTTGGGGATCAGTACATTAATCAACACCATGCTTAAAAACAAACTTAAAACAACCTAAAATAAAAATCATCAAACTGGATGGTATTCACTTGTACGCAACACAGTTTTTGCTTTGTCATGGATTTTTCCACACTCTTACTTCAATTTGTGCCATGCTTTATAATTGTTAATTTAAATTAAAACAGCCTGTTGACCAAGGGCCAAGGTCCACTGGCAGTCATTTACGTTCATAACAAGTGTTTCATACTGCACTTATGTGTTGGATTTTATCTTGCTCATTGTTTGTGTAACAGACCTTGGAGGTAAACCGATGATGAAACGATGGAAAATGCACAAATTTGAACTGGCGAATGAACAATTTCCGTTTGACGCCAAGGTGAGGGCGCCCTACTCAAGTGACGTCATAATGGTTAATGTATGTTGTTCTCTTTCTTGATTCCTTCTTTTGCAGATCTAGGTCCGATCCTACACCGAGTCCTTGGGCCCATGGAGAGCCACGTCGAGTCATGTGACTCAGTTGCAGTTAGTGGTGACTGGTTCCAACTCGCTGGAAATCAAGACCTGATTAAAATAGTTCCTGCTCCCGACGTAGTTGATCACGCATGCGCTGTGTACGCTGAAACTGGCTCATACCTGGATCTTGGTGACTTCAAAGACACCTGTATCTCTGACCCGGGTCTCTGTGAATCCATGACGTGGTCTTTATGGCTCAAGATAGATACATCATCAGGCTTCACCGGAGCAAGATACTACATCAGCTCTGGGGAACAAACTAGTCTGGCCAGGGGTATTACTTTTCTGTATAAAGATAACGAGTTTAGGTACGGAATTAAAACATCAAATTCTGCTTTCGTAAAGGCTTACATAACATCCAAGATACCTTTAAATAAATGGTTTCACCTGACTTTATCCTTCGCCGGTGTGACGGTTGCTGACGCTATTCAGCTTTACGTCGATGGTGTATCAGTTGCTAGTGATTCATATTCCAAGCCGACGGGAACTTGGGCTGATGGTTGCACGAAACTGTTCATGGGTCACACTAATACTTGCAACAAGGTATATGATCCTAGTATACTTGGCGCTTCTGCGTCATACAGTGATCTGACGGTAATTGACGCTCTTCTTACTCAACAACAGATACAAAATATATATTCATGTGGATCACACGGTGAGTAGGCCTATCTAAAGATTTAAAAAATTCAATTATTTAAAAAAATAATTAACCATCTGATACAGATCGCTGGAACTGCAGATCAGATGCCCAAGTGCAGTTATAATAAAATATTATATATCTTCCTAGCAATTTTGTTCAAACGAGGGACGCATGGCAAAAATGTTCTGCGGAAATCTAGAAAAACATTACCGCAAGCAAGTGGTAAATAGTAGCCATGCCATACTCCATGATATCCTCCCCCCCCCCCCTCCCCCAGTACCTTTACACAGTCTGAAAGGGGTGTCAATCACCAGGGGTTGGTGACTCGGTCAGAGTGGGCGGAACAAACAAAATCTCAATGCTCTGTGTACAGAAAAAACAATCAGATTCGTTTGTGCACAAGGTAATGGCCAGCTGGTTAATGTCAACGACACTGCAAGTCGGGCGCAAGGTCGCCAAAAGTCTGAGGCCCAGAGAGAGATGATTGAAAACATCTGTTCACCAACTGGCTGGGAGTCTTTTGATGACTTGCCGACAGTTTATGTGGTTAGAAAATGGGAGATAAGCCCTCACAAGCCCTCTTAACTGTTCAATTACATGTGTCAAACATGTTTGACAAGGTGCCGCGTAAGCAGGTGCCTCGTTTGAGGGTAAAAAAAGTCATACTTGATTCGAAAACGTTGGTCCCAAAGCACTACTGATCAAAGACCCATAAACTACTTATAATTCAGGTGAAATTGTTTTGTCACAAACGAAAACTTCCAGTTGAGAGTTAAAGGAATAAGTTTGTTTTTCTTTTTTTTCTTTTTTGTTTTATGTCGGCGACCCCCGAACAAAGATAGTAATAAAATAGGGAGACCGCCAACATGCGGTTGAATAGCTCAGTTGTTCAACCAGAAATCGGGTTTTATTTCCGTCAAAATAAAATCTCGTTCTGTCGTAATTTTATTTCGTTCCCTTGAAATACTATTTTGTTCCCTCAAAACCAAATTGTGTTTTCTTGAAATACTTTTCAATCACACGAAAAAGTATTTCGTTCCCACAAAACAGCAATAGCATTTCGTGAGAACGGTAATTGTTTGGGGGATGAAATAATATGTAGATGATTAGAAGTAACACATGAAAACTTGGCCTTTACGGCCTCCGTATTTTATTGAGGCCAAGCAGACTCAGACTTCAAGTCGTTTTCCTAACATAAACAAGCAAGTAGAATTTAATCTTTGTATGATGCCCCTCGTTTTCCTTTGGAGTTTCTCAAATCGTTCCTTTCATTGTTAATTATGATGTATAACTTGGAAATTAAATCAAAGAACCACAACAGCAAACAACATGTGGTACCCATCCCCTGGATGGTCAGGAGAGTTGCAGGAGAGTTGCTTATGAATGACTTGTTTTGGGCAACAGGTTCAAGTCATCCGTATTGAAATCGCTTCTTTGCAATTGTTTTTATAGAATGGTATCTGATGGTGCGAAGTCTGGTTATGAAGAGCGATCTCGAGTACGAGTGCACGGCTAGCGACCCATCTGTGCCGATCATTACGTGGAGTCTGTATCACAAACAAACCGATAGTTGGGAGAATTTAGACGCCTCGGGTGATGGCTACACGATCCAATCAGTGGCTGTATCTACGTGTGTAGTTCGCTCTACATTGGTGATGAGTTCCATTCCAGTCAGTCCTATGATCATATCATGCACAGCTCAGGCTGGACCCAACGATGCATCTGTGTTTATCTACAAAGGTTTGTATTTCAATGAACATTAAATCTTTATATGAACTTTATTTCAAAGCAATAATTATTATAAGAATCTGCTTGCGGCCTCAATTATATTGTTTATTATCGATTGTTAACAGCCGTATCTTCTTAGAATAGATTTGTCTTTTTAACATTTTACCGAAATATATTTTGGATACACCTGTAGGACACCACTTCAATCTTCCTAACCACTCCATTTCTGACCTAAATTTAAAGGGCAGTGAGGCACTGGGTAACAACAGAGAGATTGTTCGTCTGAGTAGGGAGAAACTGTGGATATGGCGCATCCAGACCATTGAACATCCAGAAGGAAATGACTAATAACATTTTGTCTTTGCCTTCTCCTTTCCCCACACAGATATCCACATTTTTAGTCTGCTCTATTTACTAATTATTTACTTTTGTTCCCTCTTCCAACCTTCCATTTTGTCCTTTGGTTTCCAACTGTTTGTGGTCAAGCAAGCCCCCCTCCCTCCAACACCCCCCCCCCCCCACTTTGTCTCCATAATCCTCCCCTGCTTTTTCTGAATGCTTTCTGCTACTCTCTCTCTCTGTCTATTCATGTATTTCCACTTGACTGCTCTTGTTACACTAGTATACATTTTTGAGTGTGTTGTGTTGACATTTAGCCTTCGAGAAAGACTCTGCTAGGGTCGGTAAAATATTCAACATGAATACTTGTTTCCTCAAGTAACCTTGTTTTGTTTCGAGCTAAGAATTTTGATATTCATTTTAATCTCAGGCATTTCAATTAATTTAAAATTAATCAATTTGCCACTAGTACTTCTCTGTACGGATTTGTTGTCAAATTATTGGCTCCACAGGATTTTTTCACGATACTTTTATTATCAGTTTTGTGAAACTATTTCAATTGTTCCGTTCCCTAAAATACCACAAGTGTCTTTTCAATACTGAATTGAAATATTTAAATACACGCCTCAAAAATGTCTTCGAATTTG
Source organism: Leptasterias polaris (assembly GCA_037783415.1). Lineage (NCBI taxonomy): Eukaryota > Metazoa > Echinodermata > Asteroidea > Forcipulatida > Asteriidae > Leptasterias > Leptasterias polaris. The sequence goes on from JAZGTN010000102.1 coordinate 6,592,463, forward strand.
AAAGGTGTTCAATGTGATTGTTAATGTTGATGGTTTTTTTTTTTTTTTTTTTTTTACATATATATATATATTGCATAAAGAGAGGAGCTCGTTCGAACGAAGATTTCCCCCCGATTTTGTTTCCCGCCTTTGTCCCTTTAAAAGCTCCGTACTATAGAGTATTTAATTTATTAGTAAGTTTCTTCGTTACCCTGGTTGAACGTTTCAGTACGAATTACTGTGTTTAAGAGGTGCCCAGCATTCCTAACGACCCAGTGTTGTAATTAACTAAGAGGGCGCTATCAGTGGAAGTTTGCACACAGCTTGCCGTATTTGGGGGGGGGGGGGGGAACACAATCTCCGTGAGGGACAAAAGCTACTGCCATTACCGTCAATAGCGTTAATGGCACTTGTATTGGACGTAGGGGTTTGTGGACGTGGGTTTATAAGTCTAGTGTATCGGGGCTGGACTCCCTCTTCGATAAAAAATATTGCCGGTGTGGCAGGAGATTCTGTCTCCTGGAGATGCTGCGAACTGTTTACAAACTGCTTCTGGTAGCGCCCTCCTCCAGCACGTGTTTATTTCCCATAAGGGGACAGAATCTCCGGGGGACAGATTTCCTCAGGAATGGAACCTCTTTGAATTGTGGATGTGCAGGGTGTCGATGATAAATAATTGTTAAGTTATCCTAAAACTTATTATAAATGAACATATACTTATTTAAGAATAATGTAATCTATAGTTATGTGAATGGTTGGAAAATGGTACTTTCAGTGGTGTGCATACACGTTCTTTCTGGGTCTGCCTTAGTGGCGATGTATACAGCTGCTGACGTCCTAGTTTCGTTTCAATCACTACCTTTGATGTTGGGTGAGTTTCTATTAATTTATAATCATCGCTCTAACTTTCCAATCTGGATCGTCTGATTATATTTATGAAGTTATTGTCTAAGTTTCTTTCGAAGTATGATCGTGATTATACAAAGCAAAGTTTATGTTGTAAACATTTTTTTTATTAGGGATTTATATCGAGACATAACTTAATCGTGAGTAAATGCCAAAAAGGGGCCACAAATGCAATACGTTCTATTACAAATTTGTTTAATAAATTACACAGATTGTGTACAATTTTACCAATTTGCAATGTTCTATACGAACCTCCTAATTGTTTGGTAAAGTTTTACAACGGGCGTGTTGGGTGATGGTTTTCATAAACAGTATGTACATTTTTACTTTAAAAAATGTGTAAAGAGTTTTCCCTCCTTTCTAGGTAAACATGAGTTAAGTTAGCTTTACTGAATTAATTGTTAAAAATACTTAATGTTTGTGCAGAATACTAGACATCTTTACAGTTTGACATTGACAGAAAATTACGACATCAATTTACAACTCTACACATCATGGTTTTTGCATAAAGGTATTTATGTATACCAATATTGAAACGATTATAACAAACTCAGCCACGGAAATGTAGACAATTAAACGTTTAACCTGCCACTAGAGGGCGCTCTTGCAATTTTTGAGGTTACCAGTCCTGTTTGAAACCGAATCCTTGCCGGACTAGTACATTGTTGAAAAGACCTCAAACACAAATTGACACTTAGTAAAAATACAAAGCACTTCCGGTTTCGACCTGAGTTAGAGGTCATGGAAGGTCATGCTAACAAAAACAAAATATTAATGATAAAGAGTTATATTAATTTTGTATAATCCCGCAAAAGGTAACCTTTATTCTAATTTTTTATTTTTATTTTTTTTCAAAGATTTTAAATTATAAGTGTTAAAGAAGCTAGTGACTCACTACCTGATGCCATAAAATTACATCATTGCATTGATTTAATTTATTAATGAATATTTACTTGCTAATTAATTTCGCCTTTTTAATCGTGGGTAGCACCGCCCCCCCCCCCCCCACCCCCAGTTTTAAAAAAATGCCCTGGGAGCCCTGGGGTCATATACAAAGTAGTTAATAACATACGGGTAAAATAGGCCTAAAACTAACCTTTAACAAAACAAGCTTAAAAGAGACCTCAAACCGAAAAATAACAAATCAAATTTGTAAAAACATATCTAACTTGTTCGGTCTAAATATCTAACCTTGTGTGAAGTTTCACGCTTATATAAGTTAAAGAAGTGTTTTGTTTTTTGTTTTTTGTTTTTTTTTCTCTCGTAAATAATGTTTACATTTAGATTTGCGTGGTTTAAACTCACACAGCCTAATGCCAAATCAGGCTTTGTGGATTTTGAACCTATGGCTCAATGGAGCGGAACAGCCATTAACTACGTGGGCTTTAACGTCCGATTTGGGCCAGAAGTTAATGTCAATCTGGTATCTTCTTTGTGCAAAAGATTGAGCTGGCTCAAGGATCTACAACCAGATGTAAATAATTTCACTAATTTATGCGTGATTCTTGAGATATGAGTTTTTGAGATTATAAACCTCCTACTTGAAGGTTTTTAAAGAGTACCTTTTCTTATAAATAAAGTCTAATGAAAGTGAAGGGAAATTACAAGTTCTAGCCTCACGTTATAATTGTTACCTGTTTGAAAACGTTTTTCGTACAAAGACTTTTTTTTTTTTTTTTTTTAAGGGTGTGTACAACATTGGTAAGTTTGAAAATATAAATGTTCACAGATTTGCACATAACTTACATGGTATAAAGATGGTAATGATAAACATTTTTCCTTGAAATAGGTTTGCTTGGAAATCAGATGTTTGAAAACAGTGAAACTATACAATGTTTTTTTTTTTACTGTTTTTTCAGGACTCCAAGAACTGTTTTAGCTTAAACTTTCACATGTTTGTTACTTCACGTATATGCTGGGTCACATCAAGTGTGGATACTGGTCTTTGACAAATGCCACTGTTGTACTATGCTTTAAGTCTCAAAACAAAAAGGCTACTGAATAAAGAGGAACATTTAAACACAAGAAGGACAAAATCTTGACTTTAGGCCTATGTTCCGAAACCCCCACGTTTGTAGGCGTATACAGCATCAAATAGTTTCGTTCTACCCTAATTTATGGTAGGCTTTTCTAAGGTGTCAAGTTCCCAAACGCAGTTTGTCTTTGTAATAAGCCAGAACATTTGCAGTCCACTTTCTCTTAATCCCTTTACTGTAAGAATTAAGTTATTTTCTGTTGAAGATTAATTTTACTTGTTATCCCGAAACATTACCTTACAACGAACCCGAAAATAAAACAAATATATAGAGACTGATTATAAATTGTCAGCGCTTATTCACGCATGCACATACCTGCTACTTATTATCTCTATTGTGGCTATTTGCAAGCCTATATTTGCTCGAACTTGTCAGTATTTCAAATGGATGGTGTGTATTATCTTTAAAAGTACAGCTCTCATATTTTATTTCTTAATTTTGTATGTTTCCATATTGCCAATTGTAAAAAAATGCAACTGTTTAGCTGAACATCAAATAATAAACAAACCGAAAAGGCTTAAGACAACTAAATTGAACAAAAACATAAGGAACACACAATCTCTAGTGATGAATTATGAAATTCCAGTCTAGCCAAAAGATAACGTTTTGCTGGTTAAATATGCCCTTTTAAAGCAACGTCATGCCCGAGTTTTTACCAACCAAGGTTGGACAAAATATGGAAAGACAAGTATGCAAAAATAGATAGCAAAGTTACACAAAATAATTCAAAAATCGTGTTTAAGTTGTTGAAACAAAGCAAACAATCATGAAGTGTTTTTTTGTTTGATTGCTTTTATTTTATTTTAAAGTTGCAGAAAAGTTGAAGTCTCGTTACAACACGAATGACCATTTTTTTCATAACATTTTGCCTGTCCATGCCAACAAGCGCGGTTGATTTATCAACAAAAAAGGTCTATAAGAATAAAGCAACGTCACTTTGTTTGCTTCTGCTGGTAATGAGGAAACTGATGTTGACTTCGCAAGCGACAGCTGCGCCTCGTTGTCGTGCCAAGGTGTAGACTTATATAAAACCTCAGCTCAATCCAAACAGCCAAGCTGTATCTTGTAAGCTTTGAAGCCACACCTAAAGTGTATGTCGATAGAGAAATGTTTTTACACAAAAGGAAAGTGAATGTGCTTTAAGTATTACCTAACATTCGCCGTACAACTGAAGTGTTGCCCTTTGTCGACATAGTTTTCAAGTTTTGCTCACAAACATTAGAGTGCAATGGGTGGCTGGTTTATGTTTACTGTAGCTGTTGTATCGGCCCTGTGTGGTTTGAGTCTGTCCTGCTCACCGTGCAAGTTTGAATGGATGGAAAATGGAAAATATTGCTACCGCTATTTCCCTGATGACCTCTCCTACGATGAAGCTGAGATGTTCTGTAAGCAGTTCAGCCACACTGGACATATTGCCGAACTGGCCACAGTCTCGACCCTTGAGGAACTCACATTCATCATGGAGTACATCGACAAGATATTCGCCAATGTGCCATCAGCAGAGGTTCCAATGAATGTCTGGCTAAGGAACAACACTGAGAATATTTCCGGTAAGTGCCATAGTTTTAGAACGTGGTTTTTGGCTTTTCAAATATATTAGAGTATGAATGGATGGATAATGGAAAATATTGCTACCTCTATTTCCCAGAGGACCTCTTTACGATGAAGCTGAGATGTTCTGTAAGCAGTTCAGCAACACTGGACATGTTGCTGAACTGGCCACAGTCACGAGCCCTGAGGAACTCACCTTCATCGTGGACTATTTGGACAAAATATTCGCCAATGTGCCATCAGGAGAGGTTCCGATAAAAGTATGGCTAAGAAACAAGACTGAGATTGTTCCTGGTAAGTGCATGAAGTTTTAGAACACGGTATGGACTTTTCAAATAAACTTCAACATGAGTTGTCAGCCATACCACGGGACACTTGTCTTGATCTTTAACATCATAGTTTTGTTTTGTTTTGTTTTTCTCATGTTAGTTTTTTGTTCAGTTTGTTGACTTAACAATCTGTGTTCAGACGTGCACGGTTAAATGATGTTTAAAATTAACATTTGGGTTTTGTTTTTGTCATTCTTAAAAAAAAACTAAAACAAACCCGACATAATTATTGGAAGAAAACAAAACTTAAAAGGCATACGTTGGAGAAACGTTTTGAAGACAATATTATTTTAATTGTTTTTGTTAATTAGATGTTTATTTAAGAATGAACGTGTTTTGGACCATACTTTAAATACCCTAATTTTATCAAAAACGTCGATTTTAAAAAACAAAAGAACTTTTACTTCTTTCACCATTCTCAAGCACGAAATGATTATGTTAATTCAGCGCTTTAAGTATATTTATTATTTTTAAGTGATGCTAAACACACACGATGTAACACTGCATTATTTTGACCAAATTGACCAATTTTGATCTTATTGAGACTCCAGATACCATCACAAAAATTCCCTCTTTACAACATCGCACTGCTGTCAGTTCTACGTTTTTTAAAGCTTGTAATCCCCTTTTTATTTGCATTTATTATCATTATTGGTATTATTATATATATATTTTTTTTCGGGGGAATCACTTTCATGTTGGCGAACACATTATACATAGACACAAACAAAAGGGCACAACTCAGAGTCATTGTCCAAGTATACAAAAGAAGCAATCTGAAAGCACTATGGTTCATTTAACCCTATATAGTTGTTATTAGCTCCTAGGCTATGTAACGCTGTACGATTCCTATGGATTTTTCGGGCGAGCTAATTGTTGTTGTTGTTATTTTGTTTTGTTCTTTGTTTTTGTGTAACCCCGATGATAACAGGACTTGTGCTGCACCAAAACCGGACAGGGGAGGATACAAAAAATGATAAATATGGCCTAAATACAAACAAACAAAAAACAAGTTTCCAGACAAACAGTCGCTTACCATGCATGTCCTAGTGCTGGGACACCAATGGGACGTGGCAGACAGCAAACAACGCAGAACCAGAACAAAAACTGTGTCAACGAATGATAAAATACATGCGGGTTGCTCTACATACATACGGTGCCGTTGTTGTACATATGGATGGATGCATGCCCCTCAGTTATGCGCCACCAACCGGTTGAAAAGGTCCAATGGAGCTGCTATGTATTCTGCAATCCAAATCCGCCTCGCTTGTTAGTGTTGGTGATCTATCACGTTATACCATGATAGCATCATGATCCGTTTATATACGGTGCGCCTTTGCTCGAAAGCCTTACTTATAAGTGACGGTGGCTACGAGAATAGGGTGTGTGCTATGCTGATTGGTAAGCTATAGATTGGTTAAATTTGATTTTTAGGTGTTCGGCTAGCAGCCGAAAACCTATTGTTAGGTGTTCGGCTAGCGGCCGAAAACCTATTGTTATTGTTAAGTTTTTTGTTTTTAGGTGTTCGTGCAAAATGTGCACGAACACCTATTTGTTATTGTTCCGTTTTTTTTGGTTTTTTTAGGTGTTCGTGCAAAATGTGCACGAACACCTCTTTGTTATTGTTCCGTTTTTTAGGTGTTCGTGCAAAATGTGCACGAACACCTATTTGTTATTGTTCCGTTTTTTTTTTTTTTTTTTTTTTTTTTTTTTTTCTTCTCCTTCTTCTTCTTCCACTCAACTCTTCTCTGGATCATAACTCAAGATTGAAACTGAATTGAACCTTGAAACTCATCAGACAATTGAACCTCAATACGAAGACGGCACAGTTGTCATTACGTCATGATGACGTCATCAGGTGTCGAATTACAAGGTTTTTAAAGTTGAAAAGTGACCATTTGCTTTTTGCTGTATCTCAACGAATATGAAAGCTATGATGTTCAAAGTTTTGGCATATGATAGACCACGACAGGGGCAACATTTGAAAAGTTAACGCCAAAATTGTACGACCTTAACTTCCGGGTCGTTACCCTGGGTCGAAGTTCACCTTCGTTGTTTTCCTTCAAAAAACAACTTTCGAGCTTATCTACGGAATAACTCAAGATTGAGATTGAATTGAATGCTGAAACTCACCAGATAGTTGAACCTTAATATCAAGACAATACATACCTAATTACGTCATGATGACGTCATCGGGCACTGAATTACATTTCATCAAAGTTTAATATTTGTAAAAATCATAACTCAAAAACCATAATTCGGATTTTGACAATCTACACATCATCGGATAGATCGTTAAGAGTTTGACAAACGCTTCACAGAACACGTACAATATTTTAACTTACTTTCGAAAGTTTCGGTTCATAACGGAAGTTGAAAATTTCATAATATCTTATCTTATTCACATCTTTAAAACTCTTGATCACTTCAGCATAATTTTTGTATCAGATTGTAGAACAGCAATCCCTCTTAAACTTTTGCACAGAGATAACAACATTATAATCGTATGCATCTGGTAAAAACTGGGAAATGAAGCGCACCGTCCTACTCGTACCCCCCCCCCCCTCCCACTTTCATTGACAACGCATTGTACACATAACGTGTAAGGGCTAACGACTGACAACAACGCACACTATATACGCTACATGCATTGCCATGCTGACTGTGCGTGTGTGAAGTGGCGCGAATTTGTTTTGGGGGAATCCCCAACAGCGCCCTTTTTCGTCCAACAAAAGGGGGCGCTGTTGTGAATAATGTGTTCAGTAACATTGAGCGCTGAGTGCATAGCGGAGAATCGCAATAGTTCAGTGATAATGAACAACGTCTCGCACCAAAACTACAAGTAGGAATACATTGGCATTGATATTACAAGAAACAATGCACACCCTCAGATAATTAATCTAATATTTGAAAAACACGTTACTCCGGTTCACATAATTATAGTTTTTTTTTACAAGTCATACATTAGCTAAAAGGTTTTAATGTACTGATTAGGATCTACACAAATGAAACCAGTTTAAACTTGGCTTCTTGTTCAAACCGGAGGTTGAAATTAAATTTTTCAAAGAAAAATAATTTCTCAACCACACATTTGATTTTTTTAATTTATTTATACGTCATTGGGTAGGTATGTAACAACTTAAGAAACGACACACAACATTTACTATTTAACCTTAACTTCCGGTTAAATAGGAAGATACAATTAATTATTTGAAAAAAACATTACTCCAAAACCAGGAATTAGTTGTTTATTATCTGAACGTCTTCAGATAAGGCTTTGAAAAACATTACTAACGCTATAATTTGTGACCTGATGACATTGTCTTCCGGTTCAAACCGGAAGTTTAAATTTTATATTTAAAGAAAAATCTTTTTGACAATCTACACATCATCGGATAGATCGTTAAAAGTTTGACAAACGCTTCAGTCACAGAACACGTACATTATTGTAACTTACTTTCGAAAGTTTCGGTTCATAACGGAAGTTAAAAATTTCATAATATCTTATCTTATTCACATCTTTAAAACTCTTGATCACTTCAGCATAATTTTTGTATCAGATTATGGAACAGCAATCCCTCTTAAACTTTTGCACTGAGATAACAACATTTTAACCTTTTACATCTTGTTAAAACAGAACAATGAAGGGCACCTACCCACTCGTAACCCCCCCCCCCCCCCCCCACACTTTCATTGACAACTCATTATGTACACATAACGTTGAAACTGATGCAAGCAAGTTCAAGCGCTGTGCCGTGCACTGTCGTCGTGTTTGATTGTTTTATCTTGCAGAAACCAAAAATTGCAACAGCGCCCTCTTTCGTTTGAAATTTAGAAAACGGGGCTGATAAAATAAATTAATAACATTGTTTTCGGGCTTATCTACAGAATAACTTAAGATTGAAATTGAATTGAACATTGAAACTCATAAGATTATTGAACCTCAGTATCAAGATGACACAAACTTAATGACGTCATGATAACCACATCGGGTATTAAATTACAATAACTGAAAGTTAAATTTTTGTAACATAACTCATGAACCATTTATTTGATTTTTTCAATCTACACATCATCGGATAGGTAATTAAAAGTTCGACAAACGTTACACAAAAATTGACCCCATTTGACCATGATAATTTAGTATCTGAACAAATCATAAGCAGACATTGGTTGTTTATTTTCTGTACGTCGGCAGATAAGGCGTTCAAAACCTGAAGTTCAAACTTTATCTTTCAAAATATCTGAACCACACAATGGATTTCTTCAATCTTTACATCATCTGAAAGGTCTTCATAAACTTATCATCATGTGACCCTATATGACCTCCACTTCCGGTCCACACCGGAAGTTGATAATTAATTTCTCCAAAATTCATAACTCCTGAACCAGGAATTGGATTGATAAGGTATAATGACGTTTCCTATTCATCCAATCACTCACCACGAACACCTTGTTTTTGTCACATGACAAAAACTGAAAGTCTAGTTTTTTTTTTTGTTTTTTTTCTTTTTTTCTTCTCCTTCTTCTTCTTCCACTCAACTCTTCTCTGGATCATAACTCAAGATTGAAACTGAATTGAACCTTGAAACTCATCAGACAATTGAACCTCAATACGAAGACGGCACAGTTGTCATTACGTCATGATGACGTCATCAGGTGTCGAATTACAAGGTTTTTAAAGTTGAAAAATGACCATTTGCTTTTTGCTGTATCTCAACGAATATGAAAGCTATGATGTTCAACGTTTTGGCATCTGATAGACCAAGACTGGGGCAACATTTGAAAAGTTAACGCCAAAATTATACGACCTTAACTTCCGGGTCGTTACCCTGGGTCGAAGTTCACCTTCGTTTTTTTCCTTCAAAAAACAACTTTCGAGCTTATCTACGGAATAACTCAAGATTGAGATTGAATTGAATGTTGAAACTCACCAGATAGTTGAACCTTAGTATCAAGACAATACATACCTAATTACGTCATGATGACGTCATCGGGCACTGAATTACATTAAATCAAAGTTTAATATTTGTAAAAATCATAACTCAAAAACCATAATTCGGATTTTGACAATCTACACATCATCGGATAGATCGTTAAGAGTTTGACAAACGCTTCACAGAACACGTACAATATTTTAACTTACTTTCGAAAGTTTCGGTTCATAACGGAAGTTGAACATTTCATAATATCTTATCTTATTCACATCTTTAAAACTCTTGATCACTTCAGCATAATTTTTGTATCAGATTGTAGAACAGCAATCCCTCTTAAACTTTTGCACAGAGATAACAACATTATAGTCGTATGCATCTGGTCAAAACTGGGAAATGAAGCGCACCGTCCTACTCGTACCCCCCCCCCCACCTCCCACTTTCATTGACAACGCATTGTACACATAACGTGTAAGCGCTAACGACTGACAACAACGCACACTATGTACGCTACGTGCATTGCCAGTGCTGACTGTACGTGTTTGATATGGCGCGAATTTGTTTTGGGGGAATCCCAACAGCGCTCTTTTTCGTCCAACGAAAGAGGGCGCTGTTGTGAAAACAGTTTTCAGAACATCGAGCGCTGAGGGGAGAATCGCAATAGTTGAGTGATAATTAACAAGGTCTCGCACCAAAACTACAAGTAGGAATACATTGGCATTGATATTACAAGAAACAATGCACACCCTCAGATAATTAATCTAATATTTGAAAAACACGTTACTCCGGTTCACATAATTATAGGTTTTTTACAAGTCATACATTAGCTGAAAGGTTTTAATGTACTGATTAGGATCTACACAAATGAAACCAGTTTAAACTTGGCTTCTTGTTCAAACCGGAGGTTGAAATTAAATTTTTCAAAGAAAAATAATTTCTCAACCACACATTTGATTTTTTTTATTTATTTATACGTCATTGGGTAGGTATGTAACAAGTGAAGAAACGACACACAACATTTACTATTTAACCTTAACTTCCGGTTAAATAGGAAGATACAATTAATTATTTGAAAAAAAAACATTACTCCAAAACCAGGAATTAGTTGTTTATTATCTGAACGTCGTCAGATAAGGCTTTGAAAAACATTACTAACGCTATAATTTGTGACCTTATGACATTGTCTTCCGGTTCAAACCGGAAGTTTAAATTTTATATTAAAAAAAAAATCATTTTGAAATCGGATAGATCGTTGAAAGTATGACAAACGCTTCACAGAACACGTACAATATTTTAACTTACTTTCGAAAGTTTCGGTTCATAACGGAAGTTAAAAATTTCATAATATCTTATCTTATTCACATCTTTAAAACTCTTGATCACTTCAGCATAATTTTTGTATCAGATTATAGAACAGCAATCCCTCTTAAACTTTTGCACTGAGATAACAACATTTTAACCTTTTACATCTTGTTAAAACAGAACAATGAAGCGCACCTACCCACTCGTAACCCCCCCCCCCCCACACTTTCATTGACAACTCATTATGTACACATAACGTTGAAACTGATGCAAGCAAGTTCAAGCGCTGTGCCGTGCACTGTCGTCGTGTTTGATTGTTTTATCTTGCAGAAACCAAAAATTGCAACAGCGCCCTCTTTCGTTTGAAATTTAGAAAACGGGGCTGATAAAATAAATTAATAACATTGTTTTCGGGCTTATCTACAGAATAACTTAAGATTGAAATTGAATTGAACATTGAAACTCATAAGATTATTGAACCTCAGTATCAAGATGACACAAACTTAATGACGTCATGATAACCACATCGGGTATTAAATTACAATAACTGAAAGTTAAATTTTTGTAACATAACTCATGAACCATTTATTTGATTTTTTCAATCTACACATCATCGGATAGGTAATTAAAAGTTCGACAAACGTTACACAAAAATTGACCCCATTTGACCATGATAATTTAGTATCTGAACAAATCATAAGCAGACATTGGTTGTTTATTTTCTGTACGTCGGCAGATAAGGCGTTCAAAACCTGAAGTTCAAACTTTATCTTTCAAAATATCTGAACCACACAATGGATTTCTTCAATCTTTACATCATCTGAAAGGTCTTCATAAACTTATCATCATGTGACCCTATATGACCTCCACTTCCGGTCCACACCGGAAGTTGATAATTAATTTCTCCAAAATTCATAACTCCTGAACCAGGAATTGGATTGATAAGGTATAATGACGTTTCCTATTCATCCAATCACTCACCACGAACACCTTGTTTTTGTCACATGACAAAAACTGAAAGTCTAGTTTTTTTTTCTTCTCCTTCTTCTTCCACTCAACTCTTCTCTGGATCATAACTCAAGATTGAAACTGAATTGAACCTTGAAACTCATCAGACAATTGAACCTCAATACGAAGACGGCACAGTTGTCATTACGTCATGATGACGTCATCAGGTGTCGAATTACAAGGTTTTTAAAGTTGAAAAATGACCATTTGCTTTTTGCTGTATCTCAACGAATATGAAAGCTATGATGTTCATACTTGGACATCGCATAGATCAAGACTGGGGCAACATTTGAAAAGTTAACGCCAAAATCGTACGACCTTATCTTCTAGGTCGTTATCCTAGGTCGAAGTTCACCTTCGTTTTTTTCCTTCAAAAAACAACTTTCGAGCTTATCTATGGAATAACTCAAGATTGAGATTGAATTGAATGTTGAAACTCACCAGATAGTTGAACCTTAGTATCAAGACAACACATACTTAATTACGTCATGATGACGTCATCGGGCACTGAATTACATTTAATCAAAGTTTAATATTTGTAAAAATCATAACTCAAAAACCATTATTCGGATTTTGACAATCTACACATCATCGGATAGGTTGTTAAATGTTCTACAAATGCTTCAAAGAACAGATCATTTTGAGATTGACTTCCAGTTCAAATCGGAACATTAAGTGATTTTCCCACAATTTACCAAAATCTCAGAATTGTACTCACCAGTTTCACTGTGAATCTTATCAGCTGTTATCAGTTAAGTAATTGTTTTATAAACATTCACCCTGGAACCAATTCCCCAAGGCCAGTGATCCATAACCCACAAGCCTACTTGCTGGTGTCAAATCACCGAAATGCTGAAGAGCAGAGAGAAAGTCCTATTGTTTCTTATTCAATTTCTCGAGATATATTTGGTCGATTTTTATGATTCAAAGTTGCTTTAATGATAACATTTAACCCACTTTCCCAATACTTTACATTTTAAACAAGAAACTGTGAAATTTCGTCGATGGTTCTGTCTGTAAACTCACAGGCAATGACACCCTAAACCACATGTTTGCACTTTTGATCAGATAAGAAAGATCTTGTTGAAAACTGCTCATTCCCAAACCAGTTGGTATGAACCCGAGTTTGTCATACATGTAGGAAAACTCAGATCTGTATTTAATGTGTGATTCACGTATTGAGTTGAAATTTTCTTAATATCTTATCTTATTCATTTCTTTAAAACTACTATTTCAGGATAATTTTTATATCAGGTTGTAGAATTAACGTTGCTCAAACTTTTGGACAGACATGACAACATTTTGACATTTACATCTGGTCCAAAAAGGACAACAAATGACGCACGATAGTATATTAATGTGCAAGCAGCCTTGCCCTGGCCACTCAAACTTTAAATTATGTTTCTCAAGCGTATTCTCTTATTTATTTGTTTATGTTTGAAAGTCTGTAACAAATAACACTTAAGAGACCGGCGGTTGCTTTATGCGGGATCATACTAAGGTCAAATAGGTCTTAATTTTTTGTCATGCGCGTGACCTCACATGACCTCTACTTCCGGTCGAAACCGGAAATGACCAGTAACTTGAAAGTGGGAATTTTTGTTGAGTTGTTTTTAACTATGTTGTGATCTGGCAAGTGTCTGGTTTACGTCACATAATTCAAAAGCGCCCTCTAGCGGCAGGCTGAAAACAGTTCAAAACACATAATTTAAAGCTCTTGGGCAATTCTAGTTTTTTGCAGATTTCTCAAAAAGTAAAAGTTGTACAAACCTGAAACTTAGCATACACTTGAACCTTAATATGAGGACGGCACGCGAAGAATTGCGTCATGATGACGTCATCAGGTATCGAATTACAAGGTTTTTAAAGGTGAAAAATGACCATTTGCTTGTTGCTGTATCTCACTTAAAATAACAAAACACACAATTTAAAGCTCTTGGGCAATTCTAGATACTTTGTACAAAGTGTGACCCCATTTGACCTTTCCCTGTCAAAACCGGACGTTGAAGTTTCATATGACAACCTTTATGCTATGATTTTGCACAGAGATCAACAAGAAGTACAAATAAATATTTTGCCTGTCAGCACAGCACAATTACAAAAAAAAAACCTTCACACAATAATTTCCCTATTTTTATTTACGCAGTCACTTTATTTCGTTCGAGCCGAACACCCTGAGTTTGTCCACAAACTCTAGTTGTTTTAGATTTTTGAAAAAACAAATTGGCGGGGTACTATTTATTCGTTTACAAGCGGATTGTTGATAAGAGTTCATTGGCTTCATGCAGTTAAAGAGGCACATTTTGCTCAAATATATTTAGGTGTTCGTGCAATATGAGCACGAACACCTCTTGATTTTGTTCTGTTTTTTGTTTTTCTTCTCCATCTTCTTCCACGCAACTCTTCTCTACAGCATAACTCAAGATTGAAACTGAATTGAACCTTGAAAGTCATCAGACATTTGAACCTTAATATAAAGACGGCACAATAGTCATGACGCAATAATGACGTCATCAGGTGTCGAATTACAAGGTTTTTAAAGTTGAAAAGTGATCATTTGCTATTCGCTGTATCTCATTTAATTTGAAAGCTATGATATTCATAGTTGGGCATATGATAGTTCAAGAGTGGGGCAACATTTGAAAAATTACCATCGAATGCGTACGACCTTTGCTTCTGGTCGTACCGGAAGGTCAAAGTTTGCCTTTGTGTTTTTCTTCAAAAAAACGTTTTTCGGGGTTATCTACAGCATAACTCCAGATTGAAATTGAATGGAACATTAAAACTCATGAGAAAAGTGAACCTTAGTATCAAGATGACACACACTTGATGATGTCATGATGACGTCATCGGGTATCAAATTACAGTGAATCAAAGTTTAATACTTTACAAATTTATAACTCGTGAACTACAACGTGGATTTTTACAATCTACACATCATCGGATAGGTCGTTAAAAGCTCGACAAACGCTACACAGAACATAATCCCTGTGCCCCTTTCTTCCGGTTCAAATCTGAATTTGAAAATTCCATAATATATAATCTTATTCATATCTTTAAAAATAATGAACATTTTTGCATAATATTTGTACCAGGTTGTAGAATGTCAAGCCTGCTCGAACTTTTGCACAGAATGACACCATTTCGACCTTAAATTTGATCGAAAAAGGACGTTCAAGCGCACCTGTATGTTAACCCACAAATTTACAACGCACGATAGTACACGCCAATCCTACACTCGTGCATCGACATGTGAATTAGTTGACAACGTCCTGTCCAACGCACGTAGAGTTGTGCTGTTTGCATGTTGAATATCGGTGGTACAACAAATTATATTGCACCTCACAGAATAATCCGTCTATTGAAACAAATCATAACTCCTTCTAGAGCCCACTGCTCCAGCGTGATAGCGCCCTCTTGTCATGAAGAGGAGAGATGCAGAAAACTGCCATTGTTTCTCCAAAATCGTAAAAGTAGTTGTACGAATTGTCTAAATTAATCTACTAAACATATATTCTAACTAGCATCGTATGTTCCAGAAACAATAATTACTTGTTGAGTTAAAGTACAGCATGACTGTCAGCTTTCAGGTAAGCAGATTTGTCATTATTTTTCAAGTTTGTTTTGTAAAGTAACCATGTCATGTGCAGCGTGTAAACAACCTTGCCCTGGCCACTCAAACTGTAAACTATGTTTCTCAAGCGTATTCTCTTAGAAGTAGGTTAGGAATATATTTCGCATTGCATCACAGAGGTGGTCCATCTAATATTTAAAAAATTCTTAACTGCTGGACCCACACATTGGATTTTAACAATTCATACATCATCTGAAAGGTCATAATAAACTAATCATACGCTACACATTATGTGACCCCGTTTGACCTTGATTTCCGGTTGAAGTCGGAAGTTGCTTTTTAATGTTTTAAAAATCATAAATCCTGAACCACATATTCGATTTTTATCATCTATACGTCAAGAGAAAGGACATCGGAGACTTCACCAACGCTACCAAGTGTGACCTCTATTGACTCTGACATCCGGTTCATACCGGAAGTTAACATTTATTATTTGAAAAATGAATAACTTCTGAACCACTCATTGTTTTTTTTCCCTGTACATCATCAGTTAAAACTTTTGTAACTTAACCAACGCTACCGAGTGTGACCTCGGTTGACCTTGACTTCCGGTTCAAACCGGAAGTTGAGTCTTTATATTTCAAAATATCATAACTTCTGAACCACACATTTTATTTTTTCAATCTATACATCATCTGAAAGGTCTTCATAAACTAATCAACATATGACCCTATTTGACCTCGACATCTGGTTCAAACCGGAAGTTCCTGTTAAATTTTTGTAAAGTTCATAACTCCTGAACCAGGAATTGGATTGATAAGGTATAATGACGTTACCAATTCATTCAATCACTCCCCACGAACACCTTGTTTTTGTAGTAAACAAAAACTGAATCTCTAGTTTTCTATTTGGAATTTTTCATTATCCCTTTTTTGAGCTGTTAATGTTATAAGTGAGTGGTGATTCCAAAAATAATAACTTGCCTCTTAGAATACAACCAGCGGAACGTAAGGTCCACCATTTTCTGGATTGAAAAATTTTTTCCGTACAATTAACGGACTATTATCTGTCTTAAAAATCACACAAAAATCTCAATATTTAAATGGATATTTGTTTGAATCATTATACTCTACTTGTATATATTTGGCTTGCGGTAGCACTATGTGTATCTACTTGCTAGGTAGATTTTGTTCTTTGAGAACTTGTTTTGCTACTTATTCTACTGCCGCGGAGTAGATTATTCGGAATTCAGGAGACTGAAAAGAACTTTCCTGCGTATTAACTACTACCTGGGCGGGAGGTATAGGAAATCGGCCTGGACTACTACTTTCGATTATTGGATCCAGGGGGCATTAACTTCACTGCCGCGGAGTGAGTTCTTAATGGTCTCAACGTTTCGACTAGCTTGCTCTAGTCATCGTCAGGAGACTCAACGTTTCGACTAGCTTGCCCTAGTCATCGTCAGGAGACCGTGCTAGAGCAAGCTAGTCGAAACGCGGCAGTGTATTTAATAACGAGGAGTCCCCTTGGTCTTCAAAGCGAAAGTAGTAGTCCCGACCGATTTCCTACCTCCCGCCCAAGTATTAGTTAACAAATGACGTAATATGCTTAAGGAATATTGTTCTCATTCGTGAAACTCATGATCCCTTCTTTTGTAGATGTAGTTCCGATCCTACACCGAATCATGGGTCCCGTGGAGAGCCACGTCGGTTCTTGTGACTCGGTTGCAGTTAGTGGTGACTGGTTCCAGCTCGATGGAAATCAAGACCTGATTGAAATAGTTCCTGCTCCGACGTAGTTGATCACGCATGCGCTGTGTATTCTAAAGCAGGATCATACTTGAACCTTGGCGACTTTAAAGACACCTGTATCTCTGACCCGGGTCTCTGTGAATCTATGATGTGGTCTTTATGGCTCAACATAGATACGTCATCAGAATTATCTGGTGAAAGATACTATGTCAGCTCAGGGGGACAAACAAGTTTGGCAAGGGGTGTTGCTTTTCTGTATCTAACTGACGTGTTTCAGTACATAATCAAGCTATCAAATTCCGGTTACCGTTTGGTTTATGCCTCGTCTAAGATACCTAAAAACAAATGGTTTCACCTGACTTTATCTTTCGACGGTGTGCCGTTTGGTAACGCTACTCAGCTTTACGTCGATGGTGTATCAGTTGCTAGTGATTCACACGACACGCCGGAGGTAGCATTGTCGGATGGTTGCACGCAACTTAACATGGGTAACACGAACACTTTCATTGGCGGGATTCTCGATTCTTATGTGTATGGCAGTTCGGCGGCATACAGTGATCTGACGGTCTTTGACGGTCTTCTAACTGAACAAGAGATACAAAAGATGTATTCCTGTGGATCACACGGTGAGTATCCAAAAACTTGAATATTACAGATTGAACAATTTCTGATAACGATCAATGGAAATGGAGATCGCAGACGTCTTATTTGTAGATGCAAATAAATCATTAAAAACTAGCGGGAAAAAAATCACACTCGGTCCCAACAACCATTGTGTTAAAGAACATCTGTAACAATAGCATCTATACTTGATGTGACCCAACATACACTCAAAATAGCAAACCAGTGAAAGTATAAGTTCAATCGGTCATTGGAATCACGAGATATATGTGGTAAAAACCTGAAATGATTTCACTCTTTCCAAACATTGAGTTTTTGACTTGCGAGATCAAAACTATAGGTTTTCTCGGTCAATTTCGGCAAATGAGCAATCTTGTCAAATGAGCAGCCAATTTAACCACCACGCCATTCTATTTCGCGCGAAATCGAATGCTACTAAAAAGGGTAATTCGATTTCGTTTCATGACTAGTCAAATGTACTGTTGCGTCATTCGATTTAACAAAATAATCATTCAATTTAACGATTCATCAAAGCAGCATTCAAATTCGCAGGAGCTTTTTGAGGCGTGTGTTTAGTCATTCAAATTCATTTTTGGGCAGTCATTTCTTTCATTTGTGCAAACTAAAAAACGCTCTGTTAAACTTTTGTTTCCTTTCGAATGTTAAGGGCATAAATACGGTTCACATATTGGCACTTGAGTCACTTTGCCGATGTACTTCGAAGACGAGCTTTCGCTATAATTTTCCACGCATTTTTCTAGAAATGGCATGCTCGTGGTCGCTACGCTAGAGTATCCAACGTAGATGGTTGATTGAGGCATTCGAGGGAAACGAGCAAGACTACCTTGAGTTTGCCAACAGATTGATGGTTGAGGAAGAAACAACATAAACAATGAGAAAGCAGGAAAAACATAAAAAACACCCCATTCAAACACAATACAAAATTATCTCTTGGTCAGTTTACCAATAAAGATCCCCCCCCCCAAAAAAAAAAAAAAAAAAAAAAAAGTAAATAAAGGAATAAAGAAGAAAACAAAGAAGAAGAAAAAAACTAACGGGCCCCATGTAAAATCGACTGGAAACATAAATAACGAAAATAATGTTTGCCTGAATTAAAATGAAGATACGAAACAGTTAATAGAGTTTATCTGTTTATTCGTATTTATTTTAATTTGAATTCTCATTTAGCGAAATTGATTGCCTCTTTAAGAAATTGAAAAAATAAAAAACAGTAAACATTTCCAGTCGAACCAGCTTTGCTAAATTGAATGATGAATGAAAATATGCTAAATTGAACACAGTGCTAAAGGAATTTGAATGCCTCAAAACGAAATTGAATGACCGAATTCTGAATTTGAAACGCAGTAAAAACTGGAGAGGCAAAATAGCTTTAATTCGAACGCACGAAAATTTAATCGGCTGCTTATTTGCCGAATTTGACCGAGAAAACCTATATTAGTTTTACTCATTTCTCAAAAAGTATAGCGTTTCAAGCAAACATATTGAAAGGTAGTTTCCCACCATTGATCCAAGTCACCTAATGTAAAGATCATTCACAATAAAATTCTTCCTTCCAAAACAGAGACTTTACATAAAGCTTGTAAGGGGGTTTCTTTTTTCCGTCAAAAACTTATTTCTTTTTCTCGAAGTATTATTTATAACTCATACCTTCAAAGTATTATTTATTTGCTCCAGATGATAGTTCGTGCCTAAAAGGTGATACAACAACAACAACAGCAACAACAACAACAACAACAAGAACAACATTGTCCCTTTACGGTCTCCGTAGCTTCCCGAGGCAGGCAGACCAAGACTTATAATGAATTTTCTTCTGAAGAAAAAAGCAACCTCTCGTCTTCCTTTCAAAGTTCTGAAAAGTTTTCGAACCTTTCTTGTTGTTTTTAGTCATGATATAATGTACTTGGAAATGAGATCAAAGATTGAACAACAGCAAAGGTTTTGAACTGCTTTCTCTGTCGGGGCAGGAGGTCGAAATGGAGACGTGAGGCCCCTCTTGTTGGTAAAAATTGTGTTTTTTTACCTTTGTTTATAGAATGGTATCTGATGGTGCGAAGTCTGGTTATGAAGAGCGATCTCGAGTACAAATGCACGGCTAGCGACTCATCCGGGCCGATCATTACGTGGAGTCTGTATCACAAACAAACCGATAGTTGGGAGAATTTAGACGCCTCAGGTGATGGCTACACGATCCAATCAGTGGCTGTGTGTAGTTCGCTCTACATTGGTGATGAGTTCCAGTCCAGTCAGTCCTATGGCCATAGCATGCACAGCTCTTGCAGGACCTAACAATGCATCTGTGTTTATCTACAAAGGTTTGTTTCTCAAGAAACCATAAATCATTCCATTAATGTTATCTTATAGCAATCATAAAGAAGAATGTACATGCGGTCTCATTTAATTGTCTTAAGCTAAGTATGTAACAATTAACAGCGAGCGTAACTTCTTTGTACAGCTTGTAAACCATTTCAGTTTCGGTAAAAAATAAATCCTTAAATGGATTGGCCTTCTCAAGTAATCTTATCTTGTTTCGAATTAAGAATGTTATCATTATTGTTTTTTTCAGGCATGTGATTTTATTAAACATTAGTCTCTGTACGTTCGTCATCTAAGGATCTAAAGAGGTGGTTGACTAAAAA
Organism: Leptasterias polaris; assembly: GCA_037783415.1. Taxonomy (NCBI): domain Eukaryota; kingdom Metazoa; phylum Echinodermata; class Asteroidea; order Forcipulatida; family Asteriidae; genus Leptasterias; species Leptasterias polaris. Next base: position 6,613,111 of record JAZGTN010000102.1, read on the forward strand.
AAGAAATCTGAAATATTGTCAGCAAATAATTTAAAAACAAATAGAACCAAATCAAAGATTAGATAAAGTACATTGTGGCCTACAGCTGATTACCTTTCGCATATGTTTAATTTAAAACCTACGGTGCCCACGAAGGGACAGGTAAATAAATTAAAATTGTAGAAAATGAAAACCATTGTTTTGTCCCCTCGAGCTACTATTCCGTTCCCTTAACTACATTTTCACTGATGAATTGAAGTATGAAATACACGCCGCAAAATGCTTCTTCAAATTTGAAAGCTGTTCGATAAGATTGTTAACTGTTATGGTTAATTGTTCTTATGTCGCGTGACGCTTTAGGGTGTATTATCATTTTGTATTTCCTGATACTCTGGGTAAACCTTTCAGTAAATTATAGTGTTTTGCACAGGTGCCCAGCATTCCTAACGCTAGAAAATAAGTGTAACACACACACAAACTGACTCCGTGCAAATAACTTGGAAGAACCACTTTTAATGATCTTCATAGCTCTTTCTTCAAGAAGATAACAAACTTTAACTTTTAGCTTAAATGCAAAATACAATAAAACATGAACAGCTGTATACTAAATATTGGCCAATACAAAATCTCAATACACCAGGATCCTGGATTTATCGTTCAGTCCACTGAGAGTTCAAATCCGCGATTATCAAGGATACAAGAACTGTTAAATACTCCTCCACTTGACACCTTGCAGCTACATGTAGGTACGTGTAGGTCAATAGTTCAGAGTTCACCTTGAAACTTGGCGCAGCTATGTACGTGTAGATCAACAGTTCAGGATTCAACTTGAAACTTGCTGCAGCTAGGTAGTAGGTCCTATGCCGTGTGCGGATTCCCTCACCAACAGTCCAGACAGCGAGTCCAGAGTTCACTTTGAACGCTTGCTGCAGCTAGCATGTGTAGGTCCTATCAACATGCAGTGCAGCTTCATTCATCACCAACAGTTCAGAGTTCATTAACTTGAAAAGCTGAGATCATTCAGAGAAAATCTAAGATCGTAGATCTGAGAACCAACAACTGCCATCAATAATCTTTAATGATGTTGGAAGAAATCCTGTCAACAGGAAGTTACTATTTCTTCCCCAAAACTATTTAATTTCTGAACAAAACGATGATTAAAACTTTTACATGACAACAAACATGTCTGCCACCAAAACACTGTCACATGGCCTGGACACATCCTGCCGTTTGAGGGCGCTATCTCCTTTTATGCCCTGTGCTACATAAGTCCATGCACTTAATCTGTAATATTGCCTACCAATAGTGGACGTAAGTATCAGCTGCCTTGAAGTATAAGTAAAACACAAAATGAAATTAACTTCTTCGTAATAAAAGTTGGCCAATATTTTTCAACTTTCCAACTATGTGATGACGTGTTTCATTACAGGCAACAACAAGACGTTCAGCTTCAGTGATCAAAAACCTACTGGTAAGTGGCTATTACCCTAACGAAGGTTGTTGGCAAACTTTAATATCTAGTTGTTATTTTTTTTGTAATTTCTGTATTATTCTCTTTTTGAAATGATCTTAGAGAAATAATTAGTGAGCTTGATTTATTTGCTGCAAATTGACTGTTGCAGATATGTAAATTGTTTCAAGTCCGTCTATTGAGTGAATCTTTTGTTTTTGTCGTATGAAACACTTATGTGATTGTTTTTGATGATGTCATGGAGCGTTTTAAACTGCTATGTGGCTAGGGAACACTTGGACATTTTGACAAAATAATGTCTACAAAACTGTTAAGTTAAATTTGTTTTCAAACAGACTGATAAAAACAGTACCATGGCTTCAAGGAGGATTGTATGATTGTGATGTCATTGTGTTTATTTGATAACGCTAAACAAATATCAATCTTTTTGTTGAAAGTGTTTGAAAAATAAATATGTAAATGAAAGCATAATGAAAGCATTTTGTCGTTCTTCTTTTATCTTTAGGTCATTCGGCCTTAATCGTCAAGGATTGTTCAGACGCTCTAACAAGGGGTGTGAAAAAGAGTGGTGTGTACCTGGTCAAACCGTCTGACTCTGATGAGCCATTCCAGGTGTACTGTGATATGGAGACAGACGGCGGAGGCTGGACGGTAAGTTCATCGTAATTTAAATCAAAAACAAAAACTAAAAAAGGGTCAAAACGATTATGGAAATTAGTTTTTATTGTGGACGTTCTTGTTTTAAAAGGTGTTCCAGCGACGCATGGACGGCAGTGTTGATTTCTTTTTGGACTCTGCCAACTACAGGCGGGGATATGGGAACCTACATGGAGAGTTTTGGCTCGGTAACGACAACTTGCACCGTCTGACCGCTCAGAGCGAAAATGATCTACGCATTGATCTGTCGGATTTCGAAGTAAATTCTTGTCATGCCGTTTACGGCTTGTTCAGCATTTCTGATGTGAGTGACAACTACAGGCTGACGGTGGGGCAGTATTCAGGAACGGCAGGTAATAAGACACCCGATATGGTCAGCAATTGTTTGGCTTTCGGAAATTTGAAAACATTCACGTCGATCACATGGTTCTGTTTCCATTTTCTTCTCTGGTCATCAGTAAACTAAGGCAGTCTAGGAGCCCGGGATACTTGTCATAGAAAACATGGTTCGAATCCTACCTGAGCTGATGTTGTGGAACTCGGAAAGCACTAAGAGGTTTATACTCATTGTCTATTTCAAAATCAATTGTGATGGTCGGGGATTTTCAAACCATCCGCAGGATCGTATTGACCAACGTGAACATAAAAGAAGTAACGCATTCAGGCACAAATCTCCGTGTTCAGATAATTTATTATATTGCTACAAATTGACAATGGTTGCCGAATCTCCCACTTTGGTTTGAGACCAAACACTCACCGGTCAAGCAATTGACCATACGAACAAGTATTTAACCCTGATGACCCGACACACACGCCTCTAGACGACAGACCACGAGGGTGTGTGCCCAACGTTTTTTTTTTACTGTATAAGGTATTCAATTACGTAATAAAACATTCCAACTTAAACTATGGGAGATTCGGTATAAAGCAGTCATTGGATTAAATACAATCTATTACATCATCACAGTATAACAAGTGATTTTGTTTTACTCTCAAATAATTTATGATCAAAATTATCCACATTTAACGTTCGCTCTTTGACCGTTAGAAAAAACGAACGAACTCGGTGAACTGGAAATGTATAATTTGTCTTCCAACAGGTGATTCGCTGTCCTACAGTAATGGGAAAGCCTTCACAACCAAAGACGTGGACAACGATGCACACATTATAGAAAACTGTGCCGTAAGTCGAGGAGGAGCATGGTGGTATAAAAGTTGCACCTTCTCAAACTTAAACGGGCACTACGCTACAACGGTGACACGTGGAGTCTACTGGTACTACTGGAAACAAAATTATAACCCAGTTAAGTATACAGAAATGAAGTTAAAGATGAGGTCTTAAAGAAAAAAGAACACATTTGTGATTACCGAAAGAAGAAAACCTGACATAATGTGAATAATCATGGAGTACAAAAATTCATACCAGAACCGACCATCCAGAGAAATATTCTAGAGAAACGTTTTAGAAACGGTACTTGAAGCCCTGTAGAAACGCACACATCATAATAGCAAAACGTGATCGGTAACCATTGTTTGTTTTTCACTGGCCATCAATGTGATGAATCTCTGCAGACAAGTTGTCTGGTAAAATTGATTTTCGTTTCAAACTATTAGGCTGTGATTTATTTATATATTTATTTTCTGAAGACATCGTCCATGTGTTCTCTTCTCTGAAAAGTGTACGTATTCAATTGGTAAACAAGACAACTTTTTAAAATAAGTTCAATGTTAGTTTCCTAAACAACAACAATAAATTTGAAAACACAAACGTTTTACTAAGAGTTATTCAAGGCCATTAAAACTAATAAAAGTCCAATGTATTTCCACGATAACTAACGATTCAGCGACAAATTGGACACTATGGCTAGCTTGCTGATTACGCAATCACGGTAATGCGTCGGAGATTACCTTGATAATGGAATTCTAACCGAAACAGGACCTGTAATAAGTGTATAGCCCTTACAATTTGTGCATGAACAATATTTTTACGTACTTTTAGGGTTTTCGTTATAAGACATTGGATGAGGATAAGTTTTAAAAAAACTTTTTTTTCATCGTGACGTCATCAGGTGGCAATTTACGATAATTCATTGCTATTACTTTAAAATGTTATATATCTTGTACCACATGTCATCGAGTCGTATTGTTTGTGCTGTTTCGTAGCTTAGAACATGTGACATTTCATACAAATGAATAACCCACTTTGACCTTTACTTCCGGTTAAAACAGGAAGCTCTAAAAGTAAAGCAAAATAATGTCTCCCGAACCTCATGTAAAAAAATATCTGTTGTTTGTGCTGTCTTGTACCATTCGACATACTTTACTCTTTTTTCCACTTTGACCTTTCACTTTGTCATGTTTCCTGAAACACAAGTTATAAATGAATAATCTTTGTGCCGTATTGTACCTTATACTAGTCCAGGAAAGATACAAACAAAATTGTGAAAACCTCAAACAAATTGCAACAGTTTGTATTTTACCACAGTGCATTTTGTTAAGGTCCTCAGAATAAAATACAAAATATCCGCAAAATCCAATTACTGGAAATTTGCCTAATCTGCATAAATCCAATATGGCCGCCAATTTAACGATTTTATCGTTGATTCAATCATAAATCTCATACCATGTGAATTATTTGGTGCATTAATTATGGCTATTGAGATCAATTTCCATGTGGTTGGCATATTATGCAGAGGTGTGTATATGCACAGGGATAAAATGTAATAGAAAAATTGTAATACAATGTGTAATACAATATGTATTACAATAATGTAATACATTCTTAATAAAAGCACAGTCCTGATGAAAATACCTTGCTTGTATGGTAACAGTTCCGAATGAAGCGTTTGATCATACATGTATGCAACAGGTCTTAAATACAAATACTGATTAGGGATACATTATACATCTGTTGAGCTGCGAGTTAAGGGAAGCGAGGGAGTTAATCGTGCAAGTAGACAACGAGAGAGCAATGTAACAACACATCCTGGGCGACGTGTTCACCAGCATTGTCGTCGAGATTTCTGTGATCCAAAAAGAATTGCAAAGGAGAAAGCTGCACAGAGCATTAGTGTTGAGAAGTGCTCAAGTCTTCGTTCTCACCAAGAACCTTTTGACTTCAGTAAACACTGCATGTTATGTGGTCATCCTGCCAAGTATGATGGGAAACGGAAAGGGTTTGATGTTATCCCTGTTAGATCGAAGGGCTTTCAGGACTCAATCGCACAGATTTGCAAACATAGAAATGATCCATGGTCTCAGGTTGTATCTGGTAGACTTGCAATTGTTAATGATCTCCATGCAGCTGATGCTGTATATCATCAACAGTGTAGTGTGAATTTCAGAACTGAAAGACAGCTACCACAGGCATATTCTGAAGACGGTGCAAGCACCTCCAAAAAGATTAAAATAGGCAGACCAAAAGAAGAGGTGAGAATGACAGCATTCTTACACGTCGCAGAATTCCTAGAGGAAAATGATGATGAACAAACAACAGTAGGTGAACTAGTAGCAATAATGCAAGGGTATCTAATAGATACAGAGCATGAGGCCTATAGTGCTGTGTACATGAAAAAGAAATTACTGGAACACTTTGGAGAAAGAATCATTGTAACCGAAATTAATGGAAAACATGGTGTTGTGACATTTCGCAACACAGCCAGTTCTATTCTGTATGAATTCCACAAGCAACCAAAGAATGAGACACCGGAAAACGAGAAAAGGAGAATCATAGAGACTGCTGCCAAACTTATTCAGAGTGATGTCAAGTTCCAGGATATCAGCGGTGATGTATACCCAAGTCCGGCAGAAATGTCTTCTACCACTGCATCACTTGATTTCATCCCTAATTCTCTTCAGAGGCTGTTAAGGGGTATGTTTGTTGGCAAAAATGTAGACATCAAGCTGGCATCCATTGGGCAGGCCATCATGCAGGCAATACGGCCAAGGGTCCTCATTGCTCCTCTCCAAGTTGGTCTTGGAATACTGATGCATCATAATTTTTCATCTCGGTTCCTAATTGACACTTTGCACTCTCTCGGTTTCTCCTGTTCCTATTCCGAAGTGAAAAAGTATGAAAAAAGTGCGGCAGTTTCTCAAGGAACAAAAATTCCTGGTTACATACAGAACCAGTTCGTTCAGTATGTTGCCGACAATGTTGACCATAACATTTGTACAATTGGTGGATTCGGTACCTTCCATGGAATGGGTATAGTAGCTACGAAGACACCGGGTACAAAGACCTCTAAGCCTATACCAAAAGTTACTGTAACTGCCGCAGATATTGCTGCTGTTGGGCGAATCAACATTGAATACTTCAAGGCCTCTCATACAGTACAATCGCTGATGTACCAACCCATGGTGAATTTGGGAACAGAAGACCCAACACTTAACCTCGATGTGCTTTGGAAGACATCATTACTACTTCGTTCCCCAAGGCCCTCATGGTCTGTCATGATGCAGATGGTCAATAAAGGTGAATTTCCAGGACAGTCTTCGGTATCTTTTCTTCCCATGATTGACATGAATCCAAGTGACCCATCCTGTGTATTCTCTACACTGCGATTTGTTTGCAATCATGCTGTACAGTACAATGTTACTCCTGTATTGACTTTCGACCAGCCACTATGGTGGAAGGCACTTACAATCATTCGAAACCAGCTTAGTGGCAGTGACATGAAGCAAATTGTCCTGAGACTTGGGGACTACACACCGAAATGAGCTTCCTTGGAAGTATTGGGCATTTCATGAGAGGCTCGGGGCTCCAGGAACTTCTAGAATTAATTTATGCAAGCAACTCGGTTGGCCACATGCTTTCTGGAACGGCAATATCAAGAGCTGTGCGTGGCCATCTCCTTGTTGATGCTGCCCTCAATACCATGCTGGTGGCAGATTTGTACAACGTGCCTCTGCCAACTAATGATGAGGAACAGTCTCTTGAAGTTGATACAACCTGTGGCGAAGCAGAAGTACAAGATAGAGAAAAGAGGCAAGCAACAGATTTGGCAGAAGCTCAAGACCTTTACTGGTTTGTCTCTACAATGGTCAGCCAACAGAGGGTCTAGATCTTTTAAGATACAACAAGTTTTGTTTTAAGGTAACAACAAGCACTTCCCATGTCGAAGCACACACCTTGCCACCAACCTCAGCAGCAGCAAAGTACCATAGTATTCGTGTGTATTATCAAATATTACAGTGGAAGGGGTTGGCAAATACCAATATATCTCCAGAAGATTGGGGTTGGCAGGTCGTAGATGGCAAATATCTACCCAAGCAGACAGACCAACCGCCGGCACCATCAGCACTACTTGAGGTCATCAGGTGTAGGTGTACGAAAGAATGTATGAACAGAAAATGCACATGCCGAAAGTACGGCCTGCCTTGTTCAATTGCCTGCACAGAATGCCGTGGCTCCAGTGTACTGATGTGCCAACTCACCGCCACCAGACCTAGATTTAGATGCTTCTGAAGATGAGGCTGACTCATAAGTTGACATTTAATTCAGGTAAGGAAATAACTTATTCATAATTTACAGAGATTGACAATTTTTATAAAGACCGATTTGCGAACCCTCAAGAAGGATGTCCATCGAAAAATTACTGAAATCATTATGTATTAAAAAATGTCAAATAAAAAATGGCGGCCGTTTTTTATTTATGCCAAATAAGCAAGTTTATCAAAGACTTTATGAATCTTTTTAACCATAGATTTACTCCCTAACCTGAAGTGTGCATTTTAGTTATTTCAATTTTGGAATATGTTATCTAAAACAAGGGTTAATTATGACCAAATCAATGAAAAACTTGTTAAAATGGCGGCCATTTTGAAATATGCAAATTATGCATATTTCCACTAATTGGATTTTTGCGGATTTTTGGTATTTCATTCTGAGGGCCTTGACAAAATGCACTGTGGTAAAATAAAAACTGTTGCAATTTGTTTGAGGTCAAACCGTAGTTTTCCAAGACTATTATTGCACGGTTGAAGTGTTACTGAAAAACATGAAGCCTAAATGATACTATTTAAAAGTTTGTTCCCGGTCCACACAGGAAGTTCAAATAAAATAAAGTAAACAATTTCTGGACCAAGTGGGGTGAGAGTATACGAATAAGGGTCTTATAGCCCATGCTTCAGTTAGAATGAAGTTAACAGTTAGCGTCAGGTCAGGTTCAGTTTTAAATCAGTTTCAGAGTCAGTATCAGAATGAAGATCAGATTAACCTCCCTTTGCTGGGCGGAAGGGCCGCTTGATGGTACCACATAATCACTAATTGTTTCTTCTTCAAAGTGTAATGACTGGGGGAGTCAAATTATTTGTTACCCTATAATTGACAATTCCACATGTTATTTAAGAGGGGGTTAGGCCCCAGTTTCTGCTTATTATTTGTTTTACGTGATTTTTCCGAAAAATATATTTGTTGGTATGGTAATAAAAAAATATTGGCCCTTTCGCTCCTCGGCGTAAAGTCGGTGGTGGTGATTTCGCACCCTAAAAGCTTAGCTAAATAGGGCAATAAATTAATTACTGGGAAGCTAATGAACTCACAATTTTCTTACACAAAAGTTGATGGGATGTAATGAATTTACTTTGATGTAAACATTATAAGGAAATGCACACAATGTTGTGCTAATTTAAAATTATATTGTGTAGTTGTAAATATTGGCCCTTTCGCTCCTCGGCATAAAGTCTGTTTGTTTCCTAAATTGCAAAAAATGGTAATTAATTAATTAATGGGTAAATAGCTAATTGACTCAAATTTAATTGAAGACAAAAGCTGGGCATGCAAATAAGTCTTTAATAATAACATAATTGTTGATTACATTTAATAATTAGTGTGGTATGATTTAAATGCCCTTTCAAAGATTTCCGTATAATTTATGCTCTTTAGGGTTAAGGCACAATTAATGTCAAAGTAAGGGCGTGTCAAAGATGAAGGGTCTTCTATCTGACTTTAAAAGTCGGGAGCGTTTAATCAAAGTATAAAGCAAAACAACTTTTTTGTTTGTTCATAGACACCTAGTGTTGAATGAAACAGCGGGAATCAGCTGTTGTGGTTTTGTTTACGAAACTTGCATTGATACTTGGGTTGCTCTAGAGCCCTCTTCTCAGTGGCCATTATCATTCAATGTAACACCTTGTCAACTTTTGCTAGGAATCATAAATTAGGCTACACAGAGTGCTCCTTTAATTTAGTTGTGGGAGTTTATTCACGTATCTGCATGATGGAACTTTAAGTAGTGCGTGTGTTATTGCTGAATCAAAGCCTTATACATACTGCTGTTTACTGTTCTGTAATAGGGTAATTGTTTACTATGTAGTTATAGTGAGTTTATTTTTATTAGCCACACTAAGATTAATTTATTGGTATAACATTACTTTCTTAATTAATTGATCATCGCACCTGGTGCATTGATAACTCGGGGGATGTAAATTGGTCAGTCCACTGTGGGCCATAGCGTGAAAGGCATTTTGGACGGTAGACTTGGAGAACTCCAGTTTATGGTTGGAATATTAAAAACCATACCGGTTTCTTCGGGGCGGTGTATCTCCGTTTTAGGAAGATAATTGTGCCGGAAACTCCTTTGAATTGTCGATGTGCAGAGTGTCGGTGAGTCATATTGGTAAGTTTTATCTTTAGAATTATTGTTATCGAACAGATAATTATTTAAGAACAATGATAACTATACGTAAAATGTTTGGAGTATTTTGATTTCAGTGGTGTGTATAAACTTTCTTTCAGTGTTGGCCTTAGCGCCAATTTGCCGCCTATTGATGTGCTAGTTTCGTTTCATGAATTCACTCACTATCAACTAATTTTCAATCGAAGCTCTAAAAGTTTCCTTTTCAAATTATCTAATTGTATTCATAAAAGTTGTTGTTTAATAAGTGGTAACCAATTCATTCTAGTTAATTTATCATGGGAAACCACAGTGGATGATTTTGAATGGTCAGACAGTATGAGGGTTAATATTTGATGTGTCGATACATTTACGTTATGATTTCATTACTGTTTTGCATGGGGTATCTAGCATTTAAACCAAGTTGAATAATAACATTACAAGCTTGAATGGGCTGTCTGACATTCAAAGCAGCAAAATGGGTGTCAATGTATGGTCAGACAGTATGAGGGTTGACTGATTGCAGGATTTCACACTGCTGGTAGACACATCTTGTAAAACGGAATATTTAAAAATATTGTAAAAATGATAACAGTGACTGGGTCAAATAGTAGGAATGTTATATTAATAGTATAATACCTAAGTGGTAGTGATGTTTGAATGAAAATAGTACTAATATTTATCAAACCATATTTGAATAGCGAATGGTATTGCAAACTATTCTGAATTTGTCTTTGTCTTAATCCAGTTATTAATAATACCATGATAAATGTTGAAGGCACCTGGCAGTGGTATTTTATCAAAATAAAGCTTTTGTTATTAGTATATACATTTTTATGAGTGGAATGTGAATAAACAATTAACTAAGGTTAAACAATTGTATTTTTATTTTAATTACAAATTAAAAAAATAGGCCCCCCTTTACATGACGCTGTTCGTGACGTCAATCGAGGCAGGAGAAAATGTGTAGTCTGGGCCCGTACATTACGTCTGGGTACCTGCTCAGTATGATGCGTTTTCGTATTCGAACGTCACCACCCAATGCAATCCTAGGACAGTGTACAGTCGACTAATACGAGAAGCCAGTTTATACGAGGTTTTTCACCGGTCCCGAACTGTCCCATGCGCGTTTCTATGTCTTAAAAACGGACGATACGAGCATGGTCATAACGAGAACACGGATAATACGAGGTATTGTTTTTCCTTCTTTGCCAAACTATTTATCGGATCGGCGTGCCGCGGCGTCGTGGCATACAGCTCAAGTCGATCCGAACACCAGAAACATTTCACTGGTAACCTAAGCTTCACTGCAACTTCCCTTGCACACTACTACCAACGAAAAAATCCCCGGTATCCAAGCACGACGGGTACGTATCCAAGTGTTCGCTGCATAGCGCTGAAAACGACGTCGGACCGGACCACTTTGCCCTCGTTAGCCTGACTTTCGATGCCCGTAACTGCCTATATTTGGGATCTGCAGAAAAAAAAATGCTGGCTGACCCCATCTTTAGTCGTTTTGCTGCATCCAGCAGCAATTTTTGCCGGAAAAATGCAAGAAAAATCCCCTTTTTGGATAGCCAAACGAAACGTACAATCTCACTACTTTCACGTGTATATACAACGTAAATGCAGGCAAGTTCGAAGATGGGCCGATGTTCGATCGACAATAAATACTGACAAACAATTACTAAACAAATTGTTTTATTGTTACTATACATATACTCTTATATTAAAAAATATATATATTTCCAGGTGACTTTGAGGTTAGATTGTATAACTGATGTGATGATTTCGCCTTGAGTTTCATTGTGTTTTATAAAATACCAACTCGTTAAATCTTGAGTCAGGAATATTTCTGCTCAGATCTTGCCAACAAAAAAACAACACAATAACAAATATGAAAAAATGAAAACGTGACTTGAACAGACGTAACGTTTCAAAAAAATTATTTACTGTGCAGCACAGTAATGTTTGTAAATCATGTATAGCTTAGATACCAAAGTTTTCAATGTTTCAACCCAGGTAGAAAGTAACGAA